>JAODUH010000010.1:341372-377073 GCA_027564835.1 Typhlichthys subterraneus | reverse complement strand
AACTTTTATCATATTATGATCATGATTTATGTTAGGCCAGCAGAGAAGGCCTTGCTGGCCCTGACGGCCCACCACTGCTAAACATCCCAAGAGCATCCACGAGAATTATATTTACTACAATGCCTTTTGCATAGTTCTGTTGTGATCGCCGACATGCAGAGGCTACGAACTGCGCAGAGAAGAGAAGTTTAAGTAGAACACATTCCCCAGTAGGAGGTAAATTTGATAACGCATGTTATTTCTTGTGAGTGCAAATGGAAGCTACCGTAGCTGTATTACCGGTGAAATGCCTAGTCTTGTATTTGCAAACTTGACAGTACATAAACACCAACGCTTTACAATGCTATTATGTGTTGTTACAAAAATATTGTGTATTTAAGTAATCTTACAAGACAGTAATCTTACATCCATTATTTGTCATTATAAAGGAGCTACGGTATAAATATGATATTGCTTATTGTCTTTCACACATTGTTACTGACATGATACTGTAATTCACTGGCATAACCAAAAGAGACCAATAGCACTTTCAATAAAGCTCCAGTAGCAGAATATGTTAATAGTGAAAATTGCTAGTTAGTTGGTAGCACTGCTCTATATGTAGCTACATTCATAAACATTTACCCATTTAGCCTTTTCACGTCTGCCATGGCAAAAGTACACTATACAATACATTGTCCTGTAATACAATGAACATGTAACATACATTGTTGTAGGCTAGTCCACACTACAAAATATGACTAGCCTAAATTACATCTCAAATACATGTTTTGTTTTTTTTCTACTAAAAGGACTCAGATGGAGTCAGAGGACTTTACTGCACCCTCATTGGCCCTCATGTGAAAGCATTCCTTGCTGGAGGAGACACCAAGAAGGATTCAAATGAACACCTAGCGCTGAAAGCATTGAATGCGAAGCTACTCATAGCTACTGTAAGTTGATTGTATATCAACTTAATTTTTTCCAAGAAACTAGCAAAAATTACATTTGTATTTGCTGCCGGTAGCTAGCGGTTAGCCATCCTCCACTCTGACCAGAAATGTTTTGAATTTTGTCCAGAAGCTCAAAGCATTGTGGACCAGTTGTATGCGAGAAGAAATAATTTCCACTTAAGATGTTGTGAATACCACAAAGGGTGGCGTTCATTTGGACTCGTGAAATGGTAAACACGACCCCATTTGAACGCACCTGTAACGGTCTGGGCTGCGCCGCCGATGGGCGGCTCACCCCCCTCCACAGGTACCGGGGCCTGCGTGCTCCCGCCCTCGGTTTCCAGACGTGCACTTCCCCAGCGCTCCTTGTCTCACGGGTGTGTGCACTGATTGTGTATTGTTTACACCTGGGGGTTTGCTTTAGTATTTAGGATGGGGTTTCTGTTTGTTTCGTTGTTGGTTATTGTTTCATGTAGTGTGTGTGTGTTTGAGTGCTACCTTTATTAAATATATGATTTACGCCAAACCCTGCGCCTGAGTCCTGCCTTGCCCGCTCCCTGCGTTACAGCACCAAACAATTCATCTGACATTTCAGGTTACTGCGGGGCCGCATCACACATCAAAATTCATTGTGAAGCAAAACGTAGTACTACGGCTTTGTTAATACCGTATTGGTCCGAATATAGGACAGTGTTTTTTTTCTTTAAATGCTTCTTAAAAAGTAATGTCGTCTTATATTCAGGATCGTCTTATATTCGGACCAATAGAGTACTGCTCCCTTGAGGGATGGGTTAAATGCAGAGAATGAATTTCCCCTAGGGGATTAAAGTATAATCTTATCTTATTTTACTTGGTTCGCCACTTTGTTTATGTTACTATTTATGGAGCCAGGGCGTGTGGAAGTATCAGATTATTATTATTTCAATAAGAACAGAGAACGGTAATTTAGCGAAAAACAAGGATATATTTGTTGAATTTGACAAAAAGCCTATTAGCTTACATTAAGCTTACAAAGGCTGACTATACCTTTAATGATCACAGTAAAACAGTTGATCTAGACTTAAGTTAATGAGAATTCGTTCAGTTTCTATAATATGATAATTTGTGAATAGTTATTGAGTAATTAGCATAGATTATTACAAAATAAATACTGTATATGTCACAATACAAAAAAATATATTGTTTCGTGGTGTACAGTACATTCATCCTGCAAACTTTCATTTTGATAGATGGGCAACAAATGTTTTTGGGCCATTGGCCTATTGCCTATAGAAGCCTATTTGTTTACATACTGATTTAAATGAGCTATTTACAATATTTCCTATAATTTTGATTAACTCTGTTCTTGCCTACAGTACGCCATAGAAACACACTTGAGATTGCAGTCACTGACCTTTCCAGTTCTAGCATAAAGCGAATTAGATGCGTTTTGTGCTGTATGTAGATCATCATATGCTTATGTGTGAAGTTGTACTATTAATAGCATCTCAATGACATGACACATTTGCTCAACAAGGTATAGTATATGTGTCTGGCTTTGTCTATGTCAGTATCTGTCCACTGGTGTCTCTGTTTATCCGTGTATTGTACTACACAATAGGTTTAGCAGGTTCAGGCTGCCCATGGTTACATTGAGCCACATCAACCGCCCACTGGGATAACTGCCCAGTACTACACTATAGAAAAAATTGCCCAGGTAAATCAATGCGCTGGTTTTTGTTGTGGTTGATTTTTTATAAATGTCAACTAGACTTTGAACTGAGAACAGTTTGTGTCAGCCTGTGTCTGTCAACACATTTACAAGTCCCTTGTCACTCAAGATTTGCAGATTTAAGTAGGCTACTGAATAAAGATGTCAGTAAAGTTGACATTTAGAAGCCTCTTATGGATGGAAAGATTACATGACTTTAGGTTTACACTGTACTTACTCATTTTCAAGGGAATTAAGTGAAGTGTTACTGTAAATAAAAATTCTGAAATTACATGAAAACAACTTTACCTGAATGAAACGCACCTTATGAGGCACATCATGACGCCATTTCAGGAGTTTGTCTAAATACATTATATTTACTGTCGTTTTTTTCCCCATTGTGACCGCAAAGTGCTTCAATTATCTTTGCAATGTTCATGACCTTTAAGCAGTGTGAACAGAGTGTCTACCAAAACCCTGACAGAGAAGATGTGGGTCAACTAGTTATTTGAGTGGGTGAATACACATAGAACTCAACTTTTTTTTTTAATACTACTGACTCAGATTAAGTTGCTGAGGACCAATCCCAAATATTTTTCAGCAAAGTGCATTACTGAAACATTGTTATATTACTGTGTGGTACCTCTGGTAAGAATATCTGGTGAATTGCAGATATAGTATGATGATCAACAGATTTTTACAGTGAGAAACAGTTCAATATTACACACTAAGCAATACTGTATGTAAATCTCTTCTTTGAGCTGAACATTCAGTTTATGTTGGCCTTTAACATTTCACATTAACTTGATTGGCTATATGACCATGAGTGCAAGTCAAAGACGATTGGTTTTTAATTCAGAAATGATGTCACACTTGAGGGCCAAATCTAACTGCCTCGTTTTACACTTTAATTCTAGTGTACTTTCATTCTACACGTCAATTTGAGGAATGAGGAAACATTTGGACTAAATTACGTGCTAGACAGCTTATAAAATTGGTCCATCCCTGTCAGGTCAGTTGATATGTCTGACCTAATAGACAATTGCCCACACACAAGGTGAAACATGAATTCTATGACAGGGTACCTATAACTTTACGGTTTTGCAATTGTATGTCCTTGTCTCACAGAGCCAGACTTTACTTGTGTAAATTCTGTGAGCAGTGTTGACTAACAATCTAAGCTAAGCATCAATACCCACCTACTTGACAGTAGAGGTATTTTTATTGACATTCACGACGACACAATGACCAACTACATACTGTAACTCATTGACCAAATTGAACATTACAGTTATACTGGAGGAATGTATTGGGAAAATAAATGACACAAGTCTGACTGTTTGCAAGTATTATACAAATGTATTAAATAAAATGGAATAAATGGAAATTATTAATTGCACTAGCGTCGTACCAGAATAACATGTATACTGTACACTTGTGAGTGACAATGCTAAGAACCACTGAATGTAAATCCAACTTACTGATAGTAGTGACATGCTAACAAGGGTACAGTATCAGATCATCAGACGTTCAGCACAAGTTTCTTATGTGACATACAGTAATGTTAATGAACGAAAGAGGCTGACACTAGCTTTAACCTGACTAATATGATTATATATGGTAAATATAAACTAGATGGTGTGCAGTTCTCGAAGAAACTGCATGGGCTAGCCTATCCTTAAAAGGTTTTGTATGTTGAAAGAAAACGTAAAAAGCACCAAACAGTGATAGAGAACTCGCTGCTGAGTCCGATAATGTAATCTACTCTCTAGGATCAAAGGTTGGCTACTTTTAGCCATTTATGCTCTTGGTCAATCATAGACAAGCATGTCTAAAAAGCACCAATGGGAGATGGATGACTGAAAAGAGAAATCCCTACAGCGTCCAATGATATATATCACTACTCTCTGGACCCAACAGCTGGCGGGTTATCAGTGTTGAACTACAAAGTAGTGGGCTAGCCCTCTAGCCCACAATAAGAAAGACCAACAACATCAACAGTGTGCTAGCCCTTTATCTAGCTTTGCTAATAGAATAGTTGAGTATAGTTTAAAAACTGAACAAGTTAACTTATAGGAGTGATATAAACTGTTTGCTACAGTCGAAACCAATCAACATCTTAGCCTCTCTCCTGCCCCTGATGGTTCATGTCACCAAACTTTGTTAGAGAAACTTGATTGATCTCCAGAAGAGAGATTTGTCATCACTTCAGCAGAGAGGCTGTTTCGTGTCATAGCTGCTTGAACCCAGGGCTCCTGATTGATTGGACCGTCTCTGTTCCGCCACAACCGCTGCCCTATCCATCGTTTATGTACGTCAACTCAAGTTAATTTATATTTCATTTAATCACATTACAGTGGGCTGTTTTGGACAATATAGAATAGGTATAAATTTGCTGGTGATTAATGACACATGAATATATGTGTATGCTATAGGAACCAGGCCAGAGATGGGAGATATTCTGAGCCAGCTGCCTTCCAACCCATCAAGGGGCATGCCACAATAGGTTAGTGTCCAGATACTTTAACGCAGGTCTGAAGGGAGGCCAACTAAGCCAGTGGCCTGTACTGTAGCCCCATACATAGACAGGTAGGCTACGGTTGGTCAGCTGCTTGATTATATAGATATGTCTGAAGTCTCACTTTGAAGTTCTCAGCAGATGTAACGTCTCTTACCACAGCAGGCAACAGGGTGTTTCACAGTGCTGTTGATTTCTTTTTAACTCTAAGGGGTCGATAAAAGTACCATTCCTTCGCTTTGAAATATGAGGCAAGATGAATGCACCTGGACAACTGTGTGTATTAGAGAAAGTGTGCATATTCCCTGCTAGCTGAATTATTTATTGTGCTGCATGTGTGCACACATACAAGTACATATGTTGGTCCTAGTGGATATATGCACTTTTAGCTTGAATACACGGTGAGTGAAACTACAGTATGTACTACTATACAACAATAGCAAAACATTGTCTTTAGGAAGACAAGGTTTTAATATAATTTGTCAGAAAGAATGCCAAATTGTTTTTATTTTTTATTTGGCACATTGGACTTTTATACCCCTACTGTAACTTTGAGTAAATAAGTACATATTAATACATGAATGAGCCTAGAACTGGTGTGAACATGGCTGGGTTCAGCTTCAACACCACAAGGGCATGAATAATTATTATGATTATTAATGTAGCCTTGACTATGGGAAAACCCTTTTGTAAACCTTCCTTGTTTTGATAGATGACAAGTTTAGTTAGTTATCTTAAAAGTGTGAATATTCGGCTTAACAATTGATTTCAGTATTAAACTGACATTAATACATGTATATTTGTGTCTGTCTTAGTGTCTTAGAGTGCCTTTGCTGTGAGACATAGACATAGTCTGCTGTTACAGTGTGACCCTGCTAGTATTTTTGTTGCAAACCATAAACAGAGCACATAGAATAGAACTATAACAGTACTCACCAAATTAAACCACTGATTCACATTGAAGGCTTTATTGTATAATACATGACTTGTCTATTTGAAGATTGTAGACGATATACAACATAAGCCCATTAATAGATTGTTACCCTCAAAATTCATACAGATCCAATAACAGTTTTTATGAATGTCCATTTTGTGGTTAGTTTTAGTGCTGAATAAAAAAAATATCTAACGTTGTTGAATTTTGTCAATAATGAACCAACTGCTTTTCTGCACTCCACTAACACAGTAGAGCTAAGACCTCTTTCTACAGTATATATTTAGCTAGCATAATTACCACAGTTAAAGCAACCTCATGTTGTCTCTCCTTGGTTGTTTTGTTGAATATTTGGTTCCAGATTAGTTCAATAATCTTTGAGTGTGGGCACATTTTAAAGCGGCCTTTTATTGTGACCAGTCCGAGGCACATGTGCAATAATGATCTGGTATATTGATATGCTGAACCTGTCAGGTGGATTAATAATCTTGGCAACGATGCTCACTATTTCAAAAACAGAATTTGTTCATATACAGTTGAAGAAGTCTTAAATCTTTTATTTTAATTTATGAATTTGAACCAAAATAAATGTATATGTTTTAAATGTTTGCTTCAGTTGCATTGAATGAGTAAGAAACATCTTGTGTGATATGTTAGCAGATAAATCTGGAAAGTAATGGCCTCATGTAGTCATGGTCAATGGGTGGTATCTAAATGGAAGAAAGAATATTTATCCTTTGGTCGTGGCTCAATAATGATCCTTTAGTATAAAAGCACCCCTGAATAATATTTTTTTCAAAGCAAACCATAATTTTAACATGGGTGAAATTAAGGTGCTGTCTTTTAGAATTAAGTTAAAATAAATCAAGGGGTTTGGCGTTATTTAGGACAGAATTAAGGTAGACTCAAAGTCATAAGGCTTTGCATTTTGTAACCCTATGAGACTACATACCGGTTATTTAGATTCTGTATCTCACAGGGTTCTCAGCACTCAAGTCAAGTTTATTTCAAGCACACTTCTCAAGTCAGGGTAAACACAAGCAGCACATATTGTATTCCAACCACATTCAATGTAATGGCATACATTATTAGAAGTGAATACCTTTTCTCCTGGGCCTGACACACACACATCATACTGTAGCCTACCACCATTATTTTGTTTTAATACTGTGTGTCTCCCATGGACCCTTTGTAACACAAATAATTAATGACAAGCATTAATATGAGTGTACTGGTGGCAGTCAAATATTAAAAAGCGTTTTGTAAACTGACTGTCACCTCAAGATTAGATATAAGGAGTTCTATCAGATGTTTTCTGCTCTAGTCGTCGATGGTTCACAGTCATTTTACAGACCCTTACATGTCTTAATTATCATGATATTTATATTGTGTGCTTTATTTCATGTAGTTTTCCATATGTAAACACTGCAATCTGAAAATGGCTATGTTGGGTTCAGTGGAATGGTAATGCAGTGCACCACTTATTCTTTTTAAGCACTGTAATATTTTAATGATCTAAGTGCACATGGCCCATTGGCACAAGTACATTTAGGGCATTTCTAAAATCACTTGTTGTTTATTGGTTGGGAAAAAATGGTTGCAGTGCCAGGCGCATGGTTTAAAATGGTTCTACTGTACTTAATGAATCATGGGTATGTTTTGGGGTTAACAAATTGTACAAGAAACCAATCAGTCTCATCTCCCATTTTCTTTTAAAGCCAGATGCATGTAAAGGACACCAAGGCTGATTGCTAGAACGTGCAAAATACATCGGTCTGAAACTAGCAAAGATACGTTTTGCAAGGTGTGACAGTTTTAAACTACATAACACAGTATATTGGTCTGTGCAGTACATTTAGGCCAAATTACCTTTTACCTACTACACCATGCGAAGCCATACATATCCTAGCCATTAACTTTGTAATTAAGTTTAATTTAGTTAATTTCAATAGGCCTACATGATTTTATGTCACTTGCATACTTCAAACATTATTTCAAAAATTAATTTACATGGCTGCTTGTAACAGTCAAACGTCTTTCAGGTGAGCTGTATATATTCTGTAGGCTATTTTCACTGAATCACAAACACCGGCTAATAGCCTTTCACTCAGATGTGAACCTCTTCATATACAAGTGCATTTTCTCCTCAGCCAAGTTGTTGAAATGGCACCAACGTCTGCAGATGATGCTAATAACACATTTGGCTCCACTGTTATGCTGGCCTACGGTCGGGTTGGCGTTGGTGCCTGTGCCAGTCTAGAGCAGCTGTTGTGTCTGGCTGCGTCCTGGCAGACCGTTATCCTGTTTGCTAGCTGTGTGTGTTTGTACAGCAGCCTGTGTGTGTGTGTGTTTGATAATATTTGCGTTCTTTGGAAATACATGTCTTAGTGCTAATAGTACAATTTATAATTTGCGTTCACTCCTTGTTTAGCTTGGTACTTCACATTGTAGCCTATTCTTTTTCTCAAACAATGTACTTGCAGAACAGTGTGTACACCGTCCCGCTTTCTCAATTCTGCCTTCAGTGCTGTACACAAGCTATATAGCCTACAGTGTAGATGGCAGAATTGACTGCACAATATCAAAAGGGTCTCTGAACAGCTCTCCACACACTGGCCCCTAGCATTGTTTTAAACATGTGTCTTACTTGTTTTCCATGACATTTGTTTTTCAGTTCCTCATCCACGCTAAGAGGAAAACACAGTGTGTTGTATATCCAAAAACAAAACCAGATATATGCCTACTGTACCAGATGTAACACTATAGGACTTTCCAATTTACGCAATGTCTGGTCCGCGTTAGTCGTCTGCTCGGTGGACAACGAGCACCTGCATGCGTTCTCACTTCATCAGCGGCGGGGGGTGAGGTCGAGGAAGCAATGCCAAGGAAATGGAAGGCGGCTAAGAGGGGCAGGTATCGGCTCCAGGGGCAGAGCCCTGTGGCTTTCCGCCGGCATTTTCTTCTGTTGGAGTTGATTGGAGATATATCCAGGCCAGTATATTGCCTATCTTATACTATAGCTTGTTGTTTGCCGCTAGGACAAGTGAGTTAGTGGTATACTTAGGATGGAGACACCCTTGGTATCCAATGTGATGTGCTGTGTCATCTTAACGTTGTGAAGTCTATGTCAATGTGCTGCATCATGTTCTGACCTTATGAACACATGAGCAGGTAGTAAATTCAGTCTTATCTTAAAGGTTGTTAGTTCTCGTAAATCCCAGGCTTTTTTATCAGTTCATCGTGCCAACAGTACCTACAGCAGTGCTGAATCATGGTTTGCGTGCGTTACGTCAATACAGTAGCCTATCTTTGTGATATTGGACAGGGAAGAACTTGGGAGTCCTGTGAAAAGACTTCCAGCATATGTCCCTGTCTTGTACTATTAATCTTTCTTCTGTTTGGAAAATGAACTAGATTTGTGATCCAAATCCCCAAATTAATTGGATCCTGCAGCTTATATCCAGTCAAGTTTTCATTATTCTTCAGCATAGGTTGGCCTAGTGTGAAATGTGAAAAAAGTGTTTTTCCTCTTCTTATCATGAGTCAATCTTAGTTAACATTTTACCAAGGTGTATTGAGGTAAGGAAATAACTTCTAAAGCAACACTTAAATGTATTCTTGTATCCTTGTAAAGCAACACTCAATTAAACATTCCCTGTGTTACAGTAAGTAGCAATTTTTTATACTGTAGCTTTGCCCAGCTATTACAGATTGTGGCCGTTGTTCAAGCTAACTGTATTTCCATTAGCATTTGTCCCTTACGGTATACGTTGGGCAAGGTGTTATTTCTAAAAATATACACCTTTTATTTCATTAGTATGTGCTGGAGAGTGCTGGACTTTACTGATCTGGGCACAGCGGGTGTATTCTGTAGCCTTTTAGCTGCAGCAGTTCATTAGTCAAAGCAATTACTTTGGGCAGTAGCGGGTTCACCTGGGTACCAAAGGTGTGGGTGTGCAGCTAATTGAGAGTATAGAGCCAGACCTCACGTCCCAGCGATAGCAGTTCTTCCAGTGAGAGTGAGAAACTGTATTTCCTGTTGTGTCCGAGGTTCTTTTGACAAAGTGTGTGACTACACCACGGTACATTTGCAATAAACTTTGAATGTGCCACACAGCTGCAATGTCCTCTAGGCCCCTTGAAGTTTTATAGGTTTAATATTTCTCAGAACTAAGATTAGGTGAATTGTTGCAAATGATCAATCTTTTTTCTTTTTTTTTTTAAAGCGTGAATCTCTAAACAGCCTTAAAAATATGGCTATGCTGGCTTTTCTCTGAGAAGTAATATTTTCAGTCAACAACATTTCTCCTGAGTACAGAAATATCCAGTGGCAGCCAGGAGAGATAGGTTTCACTGTTCATTTCCTGTCTGCCTCCAAACACCAAGCTGATCTACATAATTATGTCCTCCCTCTGCACCTGTGGTATTATTCTTTATCACCTAGAATAATAAACCTTTAGTCCCCTTGTTACTAAATTATATAGTTGCTATAAAACCCTACAGTAAATGCACTTAGCATGCTAGCCCCCAGCCTTTTCCCCCATGTGACACATTCACAAGTTGATCACCAACAACAACATTATCAACATTTGCAAGCGGGCATTGTCTTACATGACAAAATAGTATAATCTCCTTGATTCCATCTGGTGTCTAATATTTCCCACTGATGACTCACTTAGTAATAGTCTAATTTCAAGGATAATTTACTTATACATTATTTGTGCTCAGTGAACAAGTGACTTCATCTTCAACGTTTGGCAACAGAACATCACATTCATCCAAGAGACACACACACACGCATGCGTGTGCATGCGCAAGCGTACACACACGCACACACAAGTACGCACACACACAGTAAAGCATAGGCCTGTAACAGCTTCATAGGTATAAAAAACCCAGTGAAATGTAGGACATGGCTCCTATTTGACTCAGACAAGGACTACTGCACAGTATATAACTGACATAGAGTGTTCGTTCCGGGCCTGAGCTTAAGGGAAAACATTGTGTAACTTAAACCACCTGTGTTCTATCTCGCTTCACGTTGACTCTGGCCACTGTCGCCATGACAGTCTCCACTGAGGTCATTTGCATACTTTATGACTCCAGGTGACAAGGGATACAACCATTCGAGGGAGGGTGTTGTCTTCGATAGGAGAAAAGGGAAGAGAGGCGTGGAGAGAGTTTCACTTGTGCTAGGTAAGGAGGTAAAGACGGCTGAATCCATCGTTGGCATTCGAGATGTGCTGTGCTGGGAGAAAGACAAACGGCGTGTACTTTAGGTAAGTGCTTTTTGACAGTGGTTTCTGTTGAACACGTGTTGCTCTAGCTTGGCCTCGGGTGAGCTTGTTGCAGTAGCGCATGCTCGTTGCCATAGCGTAAGCTCGTCACCTGAGGCTGGCTGTGGTCAGGGTACCAGCACATTTGGCTGGTGTTTCCTCCACCTGTCTTGTCTGTAGCAGATCAAATAGCCTGCCTCAATAATTGCTTCTTATTCTAATGCCTTTTATACAAAGGAAATGTAAGATCATAGCAGCATTTCAAGTGTCAATTCTTTGTAGTCCAGCTTTACAAGAGAAAATTAAAATGCCTAATTGTTTAGTGTTTAATATTATTTAACCCAGGAGATGTGTTTTACACAGACTGTTTAATCAACCGAACCCTTTGGAGATTTAATTATCTCCAGTAACACTCCTAGAAGGGATCGCATCCATGGTAAAAAGCTCAATCTGGGATCTTAAAATTCGATAACTAGCTCATCGCCTGCGCACTTAATGTCTGTCTTATATATCTTTCCAGAGAGGATGACCTTTAGCCTCAGTAGAGTGGTTGTATACCATTTTAATGTAAATCATTTACCTTGGGTGTTACATTTAAACAAAGCACATGTCCCGTTTTTCAGCATATAGTGTGTCATGATGTTATTTACCTCTTAAAAATGTAATGTCAGGACTCACTAGAGCCAGGTACTGTAGCTAGATTAACAGACATGTACTGGTATGTGCTGGCTTGCAAACATCAGCTAATGCATTACCTGGCAAAATGTTCAGTCCATTTTCTGTTGTATAAAATATATCGAACAAGTGACATTAATTGATAGAAGAACTTGTGGGCCTTGCAAGGCACTTGGGATGTGTTTTCAAATGCGCGCAAGCATAAGCACATATACTTTAAGCAGGATGTACAGTAATATGTCAATATTGATATGTTGTGGTAATGGCAGTCGTCCACATTTGAAGAGAGTCGGACTCTGCTGTATCTCGGAAGCTGTCACTTATCCACCCGGCAGTGGTTTGGCAGAATTTCAGTGAAAAAGATGGTATGCTGGAAAATACTTTCTACTGCAATTTTTCTCTACCCAAGGCAATTTATATACATTAGATGTTCTGTATATCAGAAGTAGAAATTGAGTAGAATGTATTTTGCATATCATCGCTTTGACAGTTAGCCAAGTGAATTACAATGCATAAAACAGTCCTACTGTATGTCTAAAGCACGTGTCATACAATGAAAATGGCTGTATACTGTATATGTGGGCAGTACAGCATTTATACAAACAATATCTTTATCTCTTTATCATTTAGCATCAGCATACAGTATTAAAGGAAATGTATTTAGACAGTATGTTTTTTGAAAGATGGGATCATTGGAACATAAAACTTATTTGTAGTATAAATCTAGTCTTTTGAGTGAATATACATTTCTGGTTGAAACGTTCAACACTAAGATTTTGTAGAACTCCTTTTATGAAATAAGCTTAAATTAATCATAATAATAGCTTCTTCAATTACTGTCATTTGAATTGATCGCAAAATGCAATTAAAATGAAAAGCTGAAATTAAAATTAGAGATAGATATGCCCTGGAATGAATTCATCACTGGCACTGTGCCGTTTAACATACACATGGAAACATAGAAAATCAACCACCAGCTCGATCTGTCAACTTCCCCAGGATGCATTGCTTTGTCGTCCTGCATAGAACCCAGCCTTTCCCCAGAAGTACTTCACTAATTGGAACAAACAACATCACCAGTGTCCTCTTGAACCGGCCGGCAGGGACCAGCAATGTACAAACTCCCGTTATATAGCGGAGTAGGGCGGTGGGGGGGAAATAAACGAGAGCTTGTGTTGTGGAGACAGAGCTGACAAGTGAAAAGGAGAGATTGAAAGCGAGGAGCAAGAGGGGCTGTTATTATTCTGCAGCCCACCGCTCTCATGCAGTATGACAAATACCTGTTTACTCCCATCATACTGGGGGTTGAAATAATGCACTATGATGTCCCAAGTCCCTAAATGCCAGGCATGTATCAATATGCTTTTCTTTCCTTTATTTTTTTTGCTATGTTCCACCATCTTTTCCATTCCTTCTTCATTTCCTGGGGTGCCCTTAGAACTAACGACATGGTTTGGCATGTTTTTGGGGCCCCGTAGCAGCAGTCCTCTGAGAGAGAGTCAAGAAGCAGGCAAAGGAGTGCGTTTCAATTATTCAGGGTGTTCTCAGAGATTAAGATATGTAAAACACACCGTGGCCGCGCGGTTTTGTTGTTCTCGCTTCAGAAAACTGCATTTTCCAACGCGTCGACCCTGATGCAAAGTAACTCTCATAGGCCTCTCTTTTTACTTGTTGTCTTTCCTTTTGAGGCACATCTAAAAAAAGTCCTTGAGTCTGGCTTTTCTGTGACACTCACCCACGTACAAACACACCACTCAACACACGCACACACACACACATCCAGACTTTTGACATATGGTTCGGGTGTAAGCTTAGAAATATTGTTTACCCTTCACACTAGACGTGTTGTCGACATGGAGGCGGTTCCAAGCTGTCTCTTTCTTTGCACGTAACAAGTTTCAAACGATGGGCCTTGAAAGCCTCGTAGCACAGGCTCAATTATACAAGCACTTGAGGAAGACAAGTGCATGCATTTCACAGGCCTCGACGTAATGGCAGCAATTGGCCATTTCCCCTCGTGGGTTTTACCTACACGTGACAAAGCTGTCCCAAATATATGGAAAGCAAATCTTGCTTTAAGCAAACAATGAATACAAGTAAAACTGTGCTGAATCAGCAATAATGTGATGACAGTGTCTAATACAGTAACAATGTATTTCTTTTGGCGTTTACACTTTAATGTGCGTCTTACACAAAGTAAACCTAAATAAAGAAAGTGGGTTTTAGGTTTATTTCTTTAGGATTTACAGGCCTTAACGTGCAATTATCAGCCAATCTGTCTGCTCCCGGGAGACAGATTGCTCATTTTAAGCAGTGCAGTCAATGTTAAATTTTTTTTTTTTTTTTGAGAGAGGGCGGTGGAGGAAAAGAGAGGCTAAAGGGCTGTATATTTACAAGTTTGTTTAAGTCTATTTACCGCCCGATTTAGAAACCAATTAATGCAGGTTTAAAAAGAAACACCAAATCACCAGGCAGAAAAAACAAGGTGTCTGGTCTGGAGAGATTTGTGTTAAGTGTGCTATCGTCACTCATGTTAACTAGATTGTTGAATGTCTTCCGGCAGTATAGCCTGGGGACCCCATTCTCTAGGCCATTAGAGCTCTTATTTGACCATTTGGAGGTGCAGAAGACTCATCTTTCCCATGACAGTAAATAAAACTTCCATGAAGTAGCGGTAAATAATGTAAACACACATGGGGTAATGGAACCTGCACAGGAAGAGGAAATGGAGCGTTAAAAGGAGGCACATTTGTCAGGACAGTCCTCGGGCTAAAATACCCATCCTCTTGCACCTTGACCTACTGCCCACTTTGCTGAATTCTCTAAACAGACTCCACTGAGGGATGTTTAAGACAAAAAACTGTTTGATAGCAATGAAAAAAAAACACATTCTGTTTGAAATATATTTTACAATATTTCAATTGTCACATTATTTCCTTAGCAGTAATCTGTTTTACAGTATATACTGTATATACAGCATATACAGTAGGTAGTAGTATATTGTCTTATATCTGGTCATTAGTTTTGTGTGAGGAATATGTATATTATGCTCTATGATAAATTACCAATGCCAACATATTTTTAAACCATTCAAATATATT
Source organism: Typhlichthys subterraneus (assembly GCA_027564835.1). Classification (NCBI taxonomy): domain Eukaryota; kingdom Metazoa; phylum Chordata; class Actinopteri; order Percopsiformes; family Amblyopsidae; genus Typhlichthys; species Typhlichthys subterraneus. The sequence continues at coordinate 361,947 of JAODUH010000010.1, read as the reverse complement.
CTATATTGTGTAACTGGCCATAAGTATTAATTCAGCAGGATGAGTAATGTATCTTGAGATTGTGCTGTCCTATAGGTTTCTTGATGGAGTAATTCATTAATTCTTATATTATCTTCTGTGTTGGATGTCCTATTTTATGCACATAAGCATGTGCGTTTGTGTGTAAATGTGGATATAGTGTGTTGATGCATTGCAACTAACCATTTTTATATCATGGTTAATACTTTCTATTATAAAAACGTGTATTGTGTAATTTGGACCTTGTGAATAACTAATATCCGTCCAGGAAAGGGTAAGCCATTAATATCACTATCAAATTAAATGTGTGTGAGAAATAACTGTTATGGAGGTTTTTTAATAAAGGTCACAGCAAAAATATAAAATGCCAAAGCAGATCAATTTATTTATAATCTGCTTAATCAGTGTTCAGAGGTCACTAAAATCTGCAGTAAAAAATTTACTACACGTTTTGGTCTACACAAAAAGAGATCTACTGTACCCATGAATTTCTGTAATTTATTGCTTGGTGATAACAATAAATGTTACATAAATATGTAATTTCTTCTCACTCATGAGACAAATATGTTAGCCTACTGTTCACTTAGTCTTGGCCTGTCCCACACAATTGTGTTTAATTTTGCTCTTGAATGCATTCTAACACATTAAGTGAAACCATTACTAAATGTTTGTCGCAGGGCTAACATGCATAGACTCTCCATGTCAAGGCACGATCTGGTCTTGAGTCTTATCGCTATGTAGGGGCAATAATTCGCCGACTAGGTGCCGCACCATAAGCCTCAAGGCCCAGGGAAGTGAATGATTAGTGACATTCCCCATGATGCATTGCTCCGCTGTATTAAAACCAAACTCTGCCTTTTATTCCCTCCAGGGTTTATTAAGTGGGCCAGTTGCCATAGCGACACGTTGGCAGGATATTGCTGGGATAAGGTGTAATGGGCCTCCTGACGCAGTTTACTCTCCTCTTGTGGAAGAACGTCACCCTACGGAAGAGACAAAAGGTATCTGACGTCCACCCCCATAGAGACACACTTGCAAGTTGCAAATCAACACATATCAGCCAAAATTGGTCAGCGGTAGATAGAAAACGGTGGATGCGGGCGGCCCCATGGTTGTGTTATCAAGGGCACCTAAGTTATTCATTGGAGGGAAGCTTAATAAGGGGGATTTGCAGTGAAAACTGTCTGGCGTCAATATGAGCTGCCCTTAACTCCCCTGCTGGAGAATCGAGAACAATCTTACCTTAATGCTAACCAATTCTAAGTGTCACCTTCAATTTTTGGAGATCTATCTCTTGCGCACGTTATGTCACTTGCCTGCATTTTAGTTCTAACAAAGCCACTGTCTGGTCTAAATGGAACTGGATGGGGAGTGAGGAATGTTAAATGGTTAGCTTGAAGGACAAAATACTCTTTGTGCCTCCGACAAATGAATCAGCCATTCGAGTACCCCCAAACTTTAATTGCCTATACTGTGAGTCATGTTATCATATAATTTAGTGTTTATTTTTTATAAAAATATATTATTCTGAAAAATATATTATTAAGATTTCATATCCGAATAATGTAATAGGCTATATATTCAATGGTTTGAGTGAACAAGCTGGATATCTCTACAAAATATTTTTAAATAACAGCCACATATTTAGTCTCTATGCTTTAGTATGTTATTTGTGTGTCTTTCTGTTTAGTAAGAGTCAATAACGGGCATTTATTTTCAAGGCCATTGTTTAGGCTGCGAGTTTGACAGCCATTATCCCTTTGCCTTGACAAATTCCCTCGACCCCAGTCATTAGCCTGTTAGATCACCCTCATTACGAACATGCCTTTGTCGCTCGCACCAGCATAATGTGTCAGCTAATAATGTACGGGGATATGATTTTACAATATGTGATGTCACCTTCACTGATGAGAAAGTGGCATGAAACTGGACTTCACCTATACAGTAAGTAGTCTATGGTAGGCTTACAGAAATAGTTACAAAGACTGAATAACTGAATAATAACTTTAAATAATAATATAATATAATAATATATATTATAATATATATTATAATAGGCCTATTTATTCACTTTGTGTTAATGGATGATGGAAGTACTGCAATTCTGTCAGTGGCTTTCATCCAAGTTTGTCATTTTGTTTTGTCGCATAAAGTTGTGTAGTTTAAATTCTCATAGAAGAAGTGCCTTATTAATTTTGTCACCCACCATAAAGATCAGGGTCTGTCCTTTTCATTCACCTAACTTTGGTGTTACTTACATATACGCTGGTGTTGAAAGATATAGATTTTATTTGCATTGTGTCAATGAGATATATTGTTATCAGACAAGAGCCAAGTGGCAGTTAGAAAGAACAATGTGGCTTCCGAGGGGCTTTTGGAGGTTAATGACCAATTATACGAATGCCTTACCAAGCATTTTAAGATTTTACAACAGGCATGAAACTGATTTTTATGGTCCAGTATTTCATATAATTTCATAGGATGAGATTATCTTTTCACAAAGACACTGGAATGCAGTGGCAAGTGTCTATAGGGAGGCTTACACAATGTCCCCATGATCACTCCCTTCATTCTCCATGGCTTTTCTTTGGAATACATTATGATAATTCATCCTATCTGCCTACTTGTATTCTGTCTGACACACGGTCTGCGAGCGGAATGTAAAGGTGGAAATTGAAATGTTCTTTTATGTCAGCTGACATGCTGTAGTTGACACCACTCATGTCAACCATACTGGGATATGTCAGTTGACGTGTGACATGGTTGATACCACCCATGTCAACAGTCATGTGCAAACTAATGTATCCTTTTGTATCTGTTATTTACCAGCCAAATCCATGCAATAGCCAGGCTTGTGTGACCAGGCCTATTAGTCAAACCTATGTGCTGATGCTGCCAGCTAAATGTACATTATTCACTGCACACACTACATGCAGTATTTAAATCGACCAAAAGAAGCTCCAGTGATGCCTGGAGGTTGCCATGGCCGCTGCATTGCATCTAGACATGGTGCATGCCTGACCTCCACCTACCATTGAGATTAATTAGGACGCCCTGACAACCAGATGTTTCCTCTCCTCCTCAGAAAAGGGTTCTGGCATGCTCGTTACATGCTGGAACCTTTCACAGAGTGTTGCGGAGGCTGCTGCCGTGCGATTGAGTGGAGAATGGACGGGGTCAGTCCACTGCTGATGTTTGAGGGATGAGCGCACAACCAAGCCGGGGGTCAGCTTAGATCAGTAGAGAGAGGGAGTGTGTGTGGGATGGGGAGGCAGGGAACAGGGGAGTAACAGAGGGAGTCCAGGGGTGCATAAAGGCCCAGATAAGGAAGAGAACTGGTCAGATGTGAGTGAAGAGTTGCAACATATTAATACTGAATTTCCTTTGGAAGTCACTCGCTGTGGGGACCTGTGGACGGTTCACACAAGTTGAAAGTGTGGATCGACAAAAATATAGCAGCTACAGAGAGCATCTCTTTCTGCTAGTGAATGCTTGCCTGACTTAAGGTTTTGCTCTTGGACAACAGAGGCAGAAGCGTGATGTTAGAGGAACCACGGGATAAAACTAGAGTAGCTAACCTGTGTTAGCTACCTATCTTCGGGGTGTCAGCATATTTTACTGTGGTTTTTGGATTATTATGTAATACTTGACTGAGGATATAAACAGTTAACCACAGAGAACCACCAGGATGTAGGTTAGTAGAATACAAGGAACAATAAGGAAGCATGAAACCGCAATCTGCAAGATTATGTACACTACTACACTGTCACACACACATGCGCACACACACACACACACGCATACACGCTGTCTCTCACACACACATACTGTATAGTAACTAACTTTTTTTGGCTGGTCAACAAGGTAATGAATCACCAATGGGGTGCAAATGAATCATCGTACCTTTGTACCCGTCATGCAGATACGGCTGGTGGTTGAAGTGATATGGCCTCTATTCCTCTTCTTCATATTGGTGTGGGTGCGGTCCACAAACCAGCCCGTTTTCAAAGACCAGTGTAAGTATATACAGTAGGATGTATCTAGTAGCCAATTCAACTGGTACACAGTCAAATGTGAAAGTATTTTATGTACAGTATTTCCTTAATGAGCACTCACGGGATTAAAACTGTGCTTTGAATTCAGCGGCACAAAAGCGTTACTTTTTCGGTTTACTGTAAAATTCAGTGCTGATTGATCGGCATGCCTCTCTACCCTGCCCGGCGCCCCCTACAACATGCATAATTAATATCGTAGACCACTGTTTAAAACACATGAGGAGTGTAACTTTAAATATTTTAACCTATCGGTACTGTAGTTTGATCAATGGTTTCAAAAGATCATTCTAGATCATTGAGTGTGTTACACTTTAAACGCAGCTCTTCTGATAACTGCATTCAGTGTGATAGAGTCACTGTCTTGAGAGAAACCTATCCGATACACCCTATAAATATCTAACACGGGGACGTATTGTATCTCCCTGCTGTAGTGTGTTCGTGAACACATGGCAGCTGAATGAATCCCTTCTCTCTCTACTCAAGGTCATTATCCAAATAAAGCCATGCCCTCTGCGGGTGTCCTGCCCTGGCTGCAAGGCATGGTGTGTAACCTCAACAATCCCTGCCAGAGTTACCCAACACCCGGTGAAGTGCCCGGTCAAGTGAACAACTTCAACAGCTCCGTGTATGTGCCATGTCCCCTTCTCTAGCGAAGGTGTAAACTGACAGGAATATGCGTCATATTGTCTTCCTGCCTCCCTTGTCTTCCTGTTTGCCGTGACATTGCAAAGCTAAAGCTGTAAACGCGGGATAACATCCGGAAGAATCGAGATACTGCTTTAGCTTTAACTCTGCTGCGATCGTTTCTGAAAGTCTGAACATCTTTATTCTTGTTAATGCAGAATGGCTGGGATATTGATTGAGCTTCAGACCCTCCTGGTGAACAGATCCATTATTCCCAAAATAAAACTCCTGGCAGATGATCTAGACCAATGGACTACTCTTCTACAGCAGTCAAACCTTGGTAAGGTATATACTGTATATTGTATTAATTCTAGAATTACAGATGTACTGTATACAATGTCTTGTATCTTGAGGAACACTGCTGTAATATCTAGTAAATTACTGAAAATGTCACATACCACTTTATCAGAAAAAAATGTGTCTGATTCAAGGACTTTCTTTTGATATTGGACTGGCCATTCAGTTAGGCTACAACCAAAGAAAAAGTGTGAATTGTCAGTTCTTGCAAGTCATCCCTTCTGAAACTTCTATTTCTACTGAATCACGGTTCAGAGGTGCTCGGCAACAATTGCCATGATGTCTTTGTTATGAACTCTCCATCAATGAAAATGGCCCCGTCACGCGGATGACAAGTCGGAGAATTTGTTGTTCCCCTTATCAGTCAAAAACAATGCAGCTTGATTATTTATGATGCAATTTGCCATGGGGACTGACAGATCGTTTCTGTTGATAAGTTGCTACTTTGCATTTGGCTCATTTAGCCTGATGATATTCAGATTTTCATACGGCGCCTAATTAGCAAATAGGCAAATGGGGGGCGGGGGCTTCATCTCCACAAGCGGCTTGCATCCCATTTGCATTTTGGGGTCGCCGGCTCAGTAATATCCAAGATTAAATCCTTCAAAGATCTAGGCCTGGGCAAAACTAATGGGATACGCCGTCTGGGGCGAGAGCACAAAAAGGTCAGGGCTGAGAAGGGGCAGCGGAGTGATATCAAAGGCCGGGGATGTTGGAGGTGATTGTGTTGTCCTCTTCTCTCCAAAGGTTGATTAAAAGCTCAGGTGGTCACTTCAATCAGAAAAGACACGGTGTTCACGGAAAAGGCCAGAGCATGTTCTCGCTTCCTGGTATTTCTTTTTTCACCCCCCTCCGAGCTGGGCTAATGGGACTGTGGTAATGAAGGGGCACAATATGAAGAGGTGTTAAGTAAGAGCTGTAATCATGCGAGTGCATTGAACAGCATCATTAATCTCGGACGTACCGAGCGATTGTTATTTGTATTAACCCTTTATTGTTATTGAACCAAAGTAACCTGTGGCAAGGCCCTCAGTGACTGTCATCTCATAGACACTGATGATAATTGGCGTTCGTGTGTTTACACTTAAGTAGGAGTAATATAATGTGCTCGCATAACCTTCCGTCACCAACATAAACATGTTGAGGATATGAGATACGGGGGAGGTAAACAAGGTGTTTTTCTGACTCTGGGAAATTCCAGCCAATCTGTCTGTCACTGTAGGAGGGAGGAAAACATTTCACAGTCAATTGGTTTTGATGCTTGCTCTTTTAAATCATGACCAACCGTGGGTAACTAATCAAGAGAAGAAAAAACAAACCTCTAGTTAACACTCTGATGCATGTTTAGCGACAAATTGTGTGCCCTTGCTCACTCACTGTGATCCAGCGCTCTGCCCCTCTTTGTTCTAATCACAGTAAAACTGCAATATTCACCCAGAGCACATCATTTGCTACAAATTCACCCGTACTTTGACCGCATGCCACTCAAAGCTAAATTAGATCTTTCTAATGCATTTGCTCTGTCCATAGGCTTGATGACACTTTTGTAAAATATTAGCATCCATTTTAGAGTGTAACACAATGACTCCCGGGAATATCTCGCCTCCATTTATGCAGAGTACATAGTGTGATACACTTCTCAAAGAATAATACACAATTTCCCTATAGTTAAAAACTGAAGAAAGCCTTGATGTGAAGAGTTCTTGAAAATGTGTTGCTTCTGAAGTAAACATGTTGTGTGGGTGTTCCTTTGTAATTGGCAACCTCGGTTTATATTATATTGTGCTTAGAATAAGTCACAAAGGAACCAAGTGAGTCCACATATAGGAAATATAACAAAATGAAAACTGACTTCATTTCATTAGCAGTGTCCCACTGACTAAACAAAATATGGGAGTTTTTTTAAGGAGTTACAGTAATACACTGGTTTCATTGTTGAAGATATTTAGCAGGTGGGTGTTTTTACAAAGTATATTACTATAGGTTGATATTGAATGTATCTCTTCCTATTTCAAGCAGCCTATTTGTTAAATATTCATAATGAGGCTGTATTGTTGTTGTGCTTTCCCCCGGTCTGCTGAAGATATTCTGTTCTGATAGCTAGACTATGATGATATGCTATTGGTAACACCTGTTTTTACCCTTTGACCCTTGCCCAAAACCTATGTTTTATCTGCCTGGTGTAGGCAAGCTGCTGAATCATGTACTTTGTTTTATTGGCTTTAAGTGAGAAACAGCCAGTTAAATAAATGCTTCTTAAACATGTTTTCTTTTAGTTTGAACGTCACTGCATTTCCTTTATATTAAGACTGTATTGGCTTGACCTAGCTATAACTGGTTCTTGCCCCTGTCCTTGCATGTTATAGGCCAACCTGTCCCACTCAGGAGTATACTGATTGACAATCAAACATTCTCTGCATATCTAAGAGAAGACCTGAATGTGCCACCCACAGTTGTGCAAAGTGTGATGGCTGCAAGTATACACCTGAATCCAGTAAGAATGTTTCACACCTGTTTCCTGTTATGCGTGATAAACCTTATAGAGACCAGAAAGTGAGTTTAGAAAGTGTGTTTCCAGTCTTTTAAAGCGTTTTATACATTTAAAATAACCTGAATCAGATCAGGCAGCAAAGTGTTCAGAAGTCCGTAGTCAGCTAAAGTGTTGTAATTGAGCATTTTAAAACACACTATGTCCAGACTTGGAGAATACAGTGTAAGCTCTGCGTGAGGTGATTTGTCTTGTCTGATTCAGTCAAGGCAAAGTCTCTATAGATTCAGCCTCTCAGAAAGTAATCAGAGGCTGCATAGGTAATTTGGGGTGAATTGCAGTAGCAATAAGTGTGATGAGGGAGCTTCTCCAATGTTCCCTATTGGTGCCCCGCATACCAAGTGATATTGGATCTACTGCGAGCAACCAATTACCACTGCCTTATAACAGCACCTGGACAAGGATGCCTATACACAGTGTACCATTAGATTGTGTCCCATGATGCACACTGGTGTCTTCTAGCCAGCCAGCAGGTACAGTACATGAAAACAGGAAATGTTTTGTACAGTACAGTACAGTAAGGCACTTGCTAGTGAAAACACTCTCACTTCTGGATCACTTCTGGATCTGTAGAAGTGGATATTTAGTCAAACATATGTGCCTGAAACAAAGAGAACAGTCATATTAAAGCATTATTATTGCTAATTCATTCTGCTTCATACCAGTGTTCTCGCTTCATGGGTTTTATCTTGAATATATCTATAAGTTGTTTATCAACAACCAACCACACTTCACACTGTACAGTAGCCAACTACTGTATGTAATGAAATACAACATATTATCTGCATTCACATTGAACATTCTGCTAGCTAGACAGTCATTTAGAGAGTGAATGGACACATGAACCTGTGAAATATACAGTAATAGATCTACTTGTAACATTTGCTCGTGCATATGCTGTGTGTTCTATTTCGTAGAGATACAGTACAGGGGAAAAATAAAGAAATAAAGAAACAAATGATTTCAATGTATTACCATACTGCAGCTGAAGTATGATTGCAAAGGGCATCACATCCAATAACAATCCAATAATGTGTGGATAGCTAAAGTACAGAGAGGTGTTGTTTTGACATCCACCAGGGTTGATCTTTGTTCTCTTCAGATGACGGGCATCCCGCGGCCAGAGAACTTAAGAATCATCCTCTGCAATGGGACGACTCTGGACCAATACGTCCAATTTAGCAGCCGGGCTGACAAGGAGACCTTTCAAAATGCCAGTTGCCACCTCTCTCCTCAGCAACTGATAAACACTCAACGGGTTCTGCTTCAAAATATGGACACAAGGAAAGTGCTATCCAAGGTATGTGTTTGGTTTGGATTAGTGTTGTGTTATTTTTATTTTATTTATTAAATGTTTTAAAACTGTATGTCTTTATCTCTAATTGTCTGCTGTGCATATCTACAAGTCCTATATAGGCTACTGTAGTGTGATATACCTGTAGACAAAATTAATTTGTGGTGTAACGGTGAAATAAACATTTACCTCTTTAGTTAACTCTATGTCAGATATATTATTTAGTTACATACAAGAAGCATTCATGGTGTGTGTGCGTGTGTGTGTGTGTTAAAGGTGGAGTCACATTTGTCAAATTCAGCAAATTCAGTGGCGAGCAAAAATAATCTGGTGTTTCTACACAGCCCTTGCTGTGTGAACGAGAACACAAGCACTGTCCTAGCCTTGGTAATGTGTTTCCAGTGTTGGGGCGGACCTTCTGAGGGAGAACCCTATGGCATTGAAGGGAGAGTTGCTTTTTTTTATTTCATTGTGTTCAAATATCAACAATCGTTCTCAAAAATGACTTATCACCTTTTAATCTTTTGGCCATCAAGGCAGATCTGACTGACACAATGCATATCCAGATGATGAAGACAAGCATGTACAGAACAATAGCATATAGCAGTGGCATATATATCGAAATATATATCCTGACTGACATTAGATGTTATGTATAGTGTCAGAAGAATAGAAAGCTGATCATCATGCTGGCAAACACACCAAAGTATAATATTAAATAAAAATAAAATAAGATATGTACACTTTACATTGGAGCAGGTAACAGCAGAAAAAAGTGAAATGAATAGCTCTTGTGAAAATAATAGATGATTGTACAATGGAAGAAAAGCAAAAACAAGTTGCAAGGACGTGCGTTACCTTCTCGTAATTTCCTTGCTTTTTCTGTATTATATATTATATATTGAGTTCAATTTATTTTTGCTGTTACCATTTGGTTTGCGTTGAGTGGGTTGTTTGAAGCCAGGTGGCCAGGCATCCCATCCATCTATGATTGATTGTGCTATGTTGTTTTTAACTGGTCAGCATACCATTTAAAGCCAGTAGGGCCACTGTTCCATTCATGGCTTTTAAGATTGATAGTGAGGTTAGACGTTTTTGGGTCAGAAATAACTGTAAACCTTAGGCCTACAGTATATACTGTACACTGTCTGGGATAGTTGTGACTGTAATCTATAGCACAGTATTACCAAATATTTTAGATTAATAGGAAAGGAGCATGGTAATGCATTTCAATGGAAGCAAAAATGCAACGCTTCTGGTCTCTTGTGAGCATGTCACCAACAGAATTTTTCGATGGAAGCTGACATAGGCAGCGCCCGGACAGCTAAACCTATCATGCGTGGCATGACACAAAGTTAATTTATCTCAAAACAGTTTGCTGCAGAAATACCGTTGTTGCCTCAGATTGATCGTAGGTATTTGGGAATTAATGTATTATACCCAACATACCCATTAATGTCCCCAGAGAGAAATGTTGGGCAATAATATGGGGAAAACCGTGGACCTCCCCATTGACTTTCATGGCACACTATTGTAGGTCGTTCTTAGGGTGAAATGTTGAAGTGCCGTCCGTTGAAACCTCTGTTACATGATATTCCCTTGTGTGAGTGACTAGCCTGCAATGTCTTAAAACCTGTGATATATATATATATATATAATGACACAATATCAGCTGTTCAAAATGGCATAGGGCTAGTTACTGTACATTCCACACACATTTCATAACTAATGCATGTTAGATTTTTCACATCTCTCCTCAGATGTACAGATTTGATGCATCAATTTGTTTTGGATGAAAAAGCTTTGTCTGTCATTTGACTTAGGATTTAAATACTACAGTGCTATATGTGAAATGCAATCCTTTCCTAAGTTTGTCAGAAACAAATGTAAATTATTTTTGGTTACATTAATACATGTAAATGTTTTTAAATTCAGACTTGTGATGATGAAAGCATACACTTGTGAGTTTATATTTGAGAGAAAATGTATTGGACGGCAAGTCCAATCCAGTATATACGCGTTAAGACAGAAAGTTTGTAGGGAGAAAGCATTAGAACAGTTTAAGCATTTGTTAGACATTGAAGAGAAAGAGCCTCTAGCAAATGGGTGGAACAGAACATCAGAATCCAACACTACAAGCTTGACGGCACTGAAAAGTGTTGAACAGATCCATGAAGACGAGGACAAGGGGAAACATAGAATTGATCACAGAGTGAGTTGTGATTGTAAACATTGGTCCCACAGCTTTATATCTGGGTCTTTATATTTTAGTTTTGTCCACACTGCAATAGGAAAGCAGTTTGTTCTGTATTGTGGGCATGCACAAAAGGAAGACAGCAGACTTGATCTTATAATAAACTTCAAAATAAGTCAAATGCATAATTATAATCCATTAAAAGTGATAGAATATTAAAATAGGAAGTACAATATAGGAAAAGGATTAAAGGAAAGAGGAATATGATATGAAATCCGTAAATAAGGTCAAGTTGAATATATTTGACAAAATGAAACTATACCAATAATAAAAAGTACTAAGATGAAAAAAATGCTTTAACCGCACGCGCTCCCCTCTCATTTACCTCAAGGCACACTGTGCTCTGATTGGCTGGTTGTCGGCAATAATCGTTTACGGTTGGCGTGGTGGTCAACCAGGTGGTCAACCAGATGACATGGTGGTCATGTCCGGTCGACGTCAATCAGTTAGTTGTTAAAAATCCCAATGTCCATTAAAGTTACGTAGTATTTTATGTAATTATTATGGCGCATGTGACATTTTCTAGCTCTGTGGAATGTGTTTTTATCCATGAAAACTTTTCAAACCTTCTAAAAATTATTGATTCCCCTCCTAAATTAGTTACACAGAGAAAAAGCCAATTAAGTGTTCTTTCTGGGACTGAAACGCAACACTTAATGCATCTGCAAGGTACAAGGCCTCTAAGCATGTTGTGGTTTGTGTGCTTGCAACTCAATTAAATTGCTGTTGCTTTTACAAAAATGTCCCCATCAGCTTGCTTGATTACCAGAAGAAACACTAGCACTCTGAGGAATATCTACAGATACACATTTAAATGTTTGAGTTCGACAAATGAGCTTTGAAAGATTGCCTCAGTGTCATGGGATCCCCTTATCTCCTTCTAATATGATACACTGTTGAAATCTCCCCCCTTACATTAACATCTGAACTGTATACTTGCTGGTTATTTGAAGAGGTTTCAAAGTGTCTATGAGATAAGGGATAGAGATACCCAATTTGTTTCCATCTGTATTGCTATGCACACTCTTTTATGGGTATGAATGTGAAAATGTAATGAATGACACACCTATATATTGAACTACAGCCCAAGCTAAAGTTATATTTCCTGAATGGTCACTTATGTCTTACAAAAACTACCCAGAACTGTCTATAGCCCCATTTCTCTTGGGCACTATTTGTCTCTGCTCTTTGTATTTCTGTAATTTATATATGGATTTCACAGCAGTAATTTGTTGTATACTGAAGGACAATATAGGCAGAAATTGGCCTAGGCCTGCATTTGACACATGGAAATTATAGTGGTAGAAAGGGCAAGCCATTGTTACCCAGAGCCCTTTCATTCCCCCAATCAGATAAGTAGTGTGTTTCAGCCTTGCTCAGTGACTCACTCTGTGGAGAATAAGCACTTCTGAATACAGTATTGCTGTGGCAAAAAATAAGTATTGAACATAATGGGGAAAAAAACAAAAAATAACTGTTTTGCATTCCTGTATTTAGTTACCAGCCGCTTTAGCTTTGAATCCAGCTGAAACCGCTCAGCTAATGGCGAAAACCACTGCAGATGCATTACCAGTGATTCTGGAGGTTGGTATCCAACATTATACACGATCACATGAAATCTTCAGATGCTTAAGTTCATGCAATACAAAACCCAATACAATGGTTTTGGCATGTAAAACCATGTTTGAAACTCAAGCTTCATTCATTGTATTCAATTTACAGTATAATATTGTTTTTTCACACTTTCGGGTGGGAAAATTGCAGATGTCCAAGCTGTTCAAAGCTGCAGGTTCACTGGATTTTCAACAGGACATGATTGGCAGCATCAATATGTTGCTTTGTGGGCCTGACCTGAACTCCACCAACATAACCCTCAGTCTGTCGACCTCCACACCAAAGGTCTACAACCAGTCCAAATCTAGTGTCAGCGGCAACTCCAGTAAGTTAAATGGTTGAATGTTTATGAAGGCTGAAATGAATGCTGGGAAAACTGGCAGTTTCTTTTTACATAAGACAATGATAGTTATTTTGTAGAATCCATTTGGACTACATTTCAGTGAAATAATGCATGCCGAAAGCCATTACTTTGTACAGTCTGCTTATTTTTTAGTTTTGTTGGATACATTTGTTTATCCAGAAATAACTATTAACACTTTCTGGTAGTGGGGAAATATGTACTGTGGCCTTATGAGGATATCTTCTCCACAGAGGTGTAATTGCAATAGCATGAGAAATGTATTTTAATTTACATATACTATCTACAAAGAAGTATAGTAAAATTGACTATTAACAAAAACTCTAAATGTTGGACTCAGTGTGCAATAAAATATGTAATACTACTTGGGCTAATGAATAAGGCAATGTGTTTGCTCCAACCCTGTGTAGTGTATATCTAGCTAGTGTGACTTCTTACAACCTCATGCTAATTAAAGGCTTCCTGTTTCATTAAATGCCTGTTCTTTGGAGGAAACACGGAAAAATTAGTTTTTAATAGGAAAGTCTTCTTCTCTGGGAATACAATTGACTCCATGGTGGTGTTGCGTGCCCGTACCACTGTAAATGAGCTAATAACACAAACTGAGCACTAACATCTCAATAAGAATGCACACTTTTTTCTTTGGCTTTTCCTTTTGCTTTTAGTTTGCAAAGAGTGAAAATCGTTAATGGTAGCAAATGTACAATTTGATATACAAATTGATACATTGAAACGCTTTATATCATCTTCCTAAAATAATGGCCTGTCATTGTTTTTGCCTAAATCATCATGATGTTGGCACCTCTGGTAAAATCGTCTACATCCTCCGTTGAACAGATCCTGCCATTAAATCCCTGTAAAATCAATATTTGGTCCAGTTTTTTGTGTTTTCTGAAAAACCTGAAGAAATTACTTGTAATAATACTTTAATACAGTCTACTGTATATACTTTCTATTATGCTACATTATAATATTGCTGTTGCCAAGGTCTGTTCCAGACTCGTGAGGCCATCCTGATTTTCCAAGTTCCAATTTAATTTCTCCACGAGCATCAGACTCTGGAACCCCTCAATGCCAAACCAGGTCACCGAGCAGCCAACTGCTTTAGTGTGAGGTTCCTTTTGTGACATTGTCTGACCCCCACCCCCAGATAATAGAACAAAACCCTGTTAAAATCCTCTTCATTCAGTGCTGTACATGTTTGGACAATGTGTATACAGTAATACAGTAGAGACGAGAAACAGTAGCCTAGAATTAGTTGGGTGTCACTGGTATAAAATGTTTACCTATTATCGTATTTTCCTCACTTGACATTTTTCTTGATTCACTCGTTTGCTTTTCTCAAAAATTGTTCACAAAGTTTTCTAATTATATGGCAGCTGCTGGTGTCAACCAAAGGCCTCGCTATTGAATGCCTGCATGTGGGTGGATCTTTACACAATATAATTGTCTCCCTTTATTTCAAAATAAGTACTTGCTTGTGATGCGCTACAGATTACTAAGACATATATTTTGCTGTTTGACATTGTTTGTGTCAGACATTCTTGTCTGACACTCCAGTATGCCAAAGAGGCTTCTACATGACTCTTGTAAGAGACAGACTTTTGATATCGATATTCCTTTGAGAATAACTGAACATGCACTTGCAATGTGCACGTTTCCATCGTGCATGCATGCTTTTGCCTTGTCTTGAATGTCTGCACGTTTGCCAGATTGTTAGGGTCTGTGCATAGTGCATGCATTCAGTGTGTGTGTGTGTGTGTGTGTGTGTGTGTGTGTGTGTGTGTGTGCGTGCGTGCGTGCATGCGTGTGCCTGTGTGTGATAAAAGGCTGCTTCACCTTTGTGCTGTGTTGAGCCCATCTCCGGGGTATAGCACAAATTGATTAAATTTGCCAGGTAAGATGAGGGGGCTTGCTTGAAACACTGAGCAATTACTTGACTGTGGCAATGCATGGTGTAAAATATGGATTCTCTTCCATGATAAAATACATAGCTGTTATGTTACGGCTCTGGAGATTGTATAACCTACATTATCGCACGCTTATTTCAGCAAGAACTGAGATATTTTCCACTAAGGGGGAAAATGTAATATTTCTACTGTCTGCATTTATGTCATCATAGCCACATAGAATACATATACTTATTATTTATATACTTTATCATTTCTTCCTTTTAATGCATTAGTGTTTTCTTCCCCTGCTGTAGATGTAAAACCTGTCAAATTAATGCAAAATGTATTGCAAATATGTTCAAATGTCTTTCTAGGTAATGTGCTGCACTGTAGCGTGTCAGAAATATTTCCTGTGATTACAGGAAGTCACATATCTATCTATGTGGTATGTGGTGGGAACAGCTGGTCAGAATAAGGGGTGGCCATTATCTCTCGACACATACAGCACACTGGAGTACTACCTGCAGCATCTGGAAAAGATGTCTGCCAGACAGGCCTAACATTTAATTGCAGTGAAAATGGCCTCTAAACTCCCCCCAATTGGATACATGTGTAGAAGTTTGTGTAAGCATGTAGTACTAGTGTATGTAAAAGCACTGCTAGCACACAGGTGTACTAGTGGAAGCTAACAAAATTGGGCTAGCATAAGGTAAACAAGCCAGCAGCACGACAGAGATTGACTGGCTGACTGTGTAAATGTGTGAAAAACATGAAATTTTTTCACATGCTCTTATAATATTATGTGTTTGATGTCTTAGCTTTCTCTTTTGCTTAATGTTTGTCTGCTTGTTTGGTTGTTCACATTTTGGCATTAGAAGAAACTGTTTAGGAATTCAGCAAGTGTGTGAATATATTTGGCATTTTTGTTTTAAATATATATATATACCTGAGCGGCTTACCGCATTTATCATTTCCTTTCCTTTTAACCAATAATGCATTATGGGGTTATGTTCACTCAATTGAGCTTATCAGTTGCTTGCTCTAGCTATATTACCTTGTTATCGACAGACAAATGAAAACAAATGGCCACTTCAACACAGACATGTTGAATATGACAATAATGAAGTAAATGCATATTCCCCATGGTAGCAAATGCCAAATTAATTTGTCAAATATATTTAACAACTCAATTTCTAGTGATTTAGCTTCCTCTGTGTTTAAAAATAGGCAGCTACATATAAACTAGTCTGAAACCTTGAGCTGTCTCAGATAAATTCTCAATTGCTTAAAGAAAGCGAACATGAGTTGACGTGTTTCGCTTGTCCTGTCTTGTTTTATCATGTCTCCTCAAGGTGCCTTTTGTCAGTCACTCATCCAGTCTCTGGAGAGCACACCTGGTCTACGTTACATTTGGAAGACCTTCAAGCCTTTATTGCAGGGGAAGGTGCTCTACACACCTGACACCCCCGCTGCCAAGCTCATTGTCAAAGAGGTAATATCTGGGGAAAGACGTATAGAGGGTCTGGAAATCAAGTGGGCTAGCCTAATACGTAGGCTACAAGTGCTTTGAGGGGTGCTCATGAGAATTGAGGATCTTTCAAGGTTGTATCCTTGTTTTATATATATACTATGTTTTGTGTTGCAATAGCACTTACAAGTTATGAACCGGTTCTTCCTTTAGTTTCTAAAACATTCAGAACCATCGATATACATACACTTGACCATATCAGACATTTGAGATATATATCCATATAGCCTGTACTGCACTCTGTGACAGTGTCCTGAAAGAAAAAAAAAAAAAAAAAAAAAAAAAATTATTTATATATACTGTATATATATATATATAATTTCTATAAAATATAATATAAAGATCAGATAGCAAATGACGTGACATCCTTATGAACATGATCTACAGTAGAACTGCATAGAAATGTCCTTCGTTATTAAATAAATTCCATGTTTTATAAAATAGAGTGCGTGTGTATGAAGGCCTACATTATGCAGAGAATATTCACCAGATGAGCAGCCTAGTAATAAAATAAATATATATATATACATAAACATAAAATGCAAGCATGCAGCCTGATTCAGGAAAGGCGGAGAATGAAATGCATTTTTCATGACATTTCTCCAAGATATTAACATCATTTTGATAACTGCATAAGCAAAACAAACAAAACAGGCAAGCAGCAGGGATTTTGTGACGAGAATATTGAGTTGGGATAATGAGTGTGAGCAAAATCCGCCAACTTCACAGCAAGCGGTTCCATCTTGGCACAGGAGGTCTTCTTCGCAGCCGGTGTAGTCAGATTGTTTACAAGGTGGTGTTCAGGGGTAAATTTACATTTGTCACCGTGGGGTTGGGAGTTTAAGAATGTGAAAAGATTCTCTGGGGAATACTTTAGGTAAAAGGTTGAGATGTGTCCTTTCAAGTTTGTCTTTTGCTTTAAAGAAAAAGACACTGCAAGCAGTTAAGCACTTTCTTGAAGCAGGGGAAGCTTTAGTACACTGATATATGCTTGATTTTCTTGGACTTTGTTTGTTTCTTTCAGGCAAATGCAACATTCAATGCCTTGGCTAGGCTAAAGGAGCTAGCGGACTCTTGGAATGAGCTTGGGCCAGGTGTATGGAATTACTTTCAAAATGGAGGCCAAGTTAATACTCTACGGGTAAGTTTCTCTGTGTGAATTGACATTTTAAAATACTAAACTGTTATCAGATTCAGGTAGGTTAACACAAAGTAGATATTTTGGTATATAAAATATATGTATACATTCTGGTAATTTCAAATTTTGCTTTTGTTGTTTAATTTACAGTTACAGTACATTCAGGTGTGATTACACATCTCACACAAGTTGATTGGTTTCACTTTCTATGCCATACAGATATGAAAGGGACAATGGATAAGTAAAGGATAATTTTCATCCAAACAAAAAGGATAAACTGAAAGAGTAGATGACTAGCTTTACCATATTGCACTCTTTCTCACTCTCTATTTTTTTTCTCCCATAATTCCCTGGCTGCAACATAACTCCATTGTCACTCTAAATGAGCTTATAGGCAGCTGGATGAAGCCAGACAACAGGAGTTCCATATAGCCAGGGTATTCATTACCCTAGGCCTAACCTTTACACAAATGGACCCGCCATGCTCCTTTGTCTTCATTTTCTCCCTGCCTCCCAAGCTCTCGCTCTGCCCCTCTCTCTCTCAAAAGAGGCTGGTACGTAGCGTAGGTTTGTCATCGCCAGAGGTCCTTCAAGGTCTCCGACACGTTTTACCTTGATGGAGCAATTACCAATCACTACCATCAACACAGACCACAGCTGCTCTACAACGGAAGGTTCTAGCTTTGACCTGGCTAGGACTGTCCAAACAAAAAGTGAAAATGGCTCACCTTTGCCATACCTTATCTGTGTCTTAAATATTATTATTTTAACCTTTAACAAACAACATTGCAGACTGTAAAAAGGATCCTATCTCTACAATTTGTTTTACCTTGAGTATCTGTCTGGAGTTGGAGTGAGTACCACCAGCCAATCCGCATCCGGGTAGGTAGTTTTTGCTGCCGACAGCAACTACTGTAATTGCCCGCAGACAAACCAAACATTTTTCCCACATGGATATTATGATTGGTTGAATGTGGTCCAATCGTCTGCTAGAATAGAAGAATAGAATAGAATACTTTATTGTCATTGTCACATGTACAACAAAATGTCAAAGTGCTGATCAGCCAGTGCATTCCTACAATATAACTTAAAATGGTAATAAATAGTATCTAAAAACAGCAGGCATTCATATACATATTCATATACGCATACACAGTCACACTTATTGCACCACTCCCTCAATCAGTTCAGTTCAATTTAGCAGCGTTGATTATAGTTATTGCTGACAGGTAAAAGCTGTTTTTGAGTCTATTTGTTTTTGCCCTGATGGATCGGTACCGTCTGCCTGACGGTAACAGTTGCTAGTGCCTGTTTCAAAAACTACAGTATTGTCAAACATTTATTCTGACCGTTATTTATTAACGGTTGGCTGGCAAGTGATTTTCAATCACTTTCTCACATTTGCAACTTGCTGCCCCAAATGCCAATGACTATTAGTTGTGGTAGGCCATTTACTTAATTAAGTCAGATTAATTGTTAGAAGTTTCCTTACTAATACGTTTTGCACTGCCACTATTGTTTAATTTCCTACTTGAATAAAAGGCACATTCTTATGGATATAAGACTAACAGTGATAGACGTACTGATTTTACAAAATGTCAAATGCAGCATAGAGATTAGGTCATTTGACACTTTGACCTAAGGTTAACTAGAATATCATCATAAATGTTGACACTGAAATGCCACTGAACAGACCGGCTGGAATAAATCTGAATCTCAACAAGATTTTTTCACTTTAGGGTAATTCGAGATGGAAAAGTTCTGTTTGGGAATTACAAATGTGGCTTGTCTCCGATTGCAGTTTTCAAATGCCGTTAAAATGCCGTTATCATTTACTTTTTTATACAGTGAATATTTATGGTTAGTTTTTATTTAACTGTAATACAACCAAGCAAAATTGGATGGGTGTAGGAATAGATCATTAATATTAATACAGAATTATGAATGCAATTAATATGTATTACTGTATATGTATTAACTATTGATATACTGTTCAGTATATACTATAAACAGTATGTGTGTGTGTGTGTGTGTACGTGTGTGTTAATATTATATTAGTAAAGTCTGGAACTGGAAGCCTTTAACCTTTACAGACAGAAAACCCTATACCACATAAGCACATCGTATACATGTGAGTGTTGAATGGCAAAGTTCCATTATGTAAGTCAGCATGCATCTTTCTTTATGCAATGTGCTCCAGCAAAACCTGAGGCACTGAACTGAGCACGCATACTGTACATGTCTCTTATCGCTGTAGGGAGGGGCAATGAGAGTTGCCTGCTCACGTGTATGTAACAGTGACTGTTGGTGTGCTCTGGTGTATTTGTATTCATTAGTGTGCGCCACAATTCACCCTGGGCCTGAAGGTGTTTATATGTCTGCCATGCACGTGGTATGGCAGTGTGCTGCTTATTTGGTTAGTCTGTGTGTGTGTGTATGCGCGTGCATGGACGGTGCTTGGTTGTCGTCAGTCGATGTGCATGTCAGAGCTTGAAGTACAACAGTGCCATCTAGCTTATTGCTTCTAATTAATCAGCATGAATGTGAATGGCAGAACCAGCAGATAACTGCGAGCCTCCCTTTTTTCATCTCTCAATCTCTCAGCACGCATCACAGCACGCATACCTTTCAACTGGGTGGTGAACATCTCGCATCTATACTTACAAAGGCCAAAGGCTCACACACTCTCTGCCCTTACCCTAGCCCATCCACTGTACTATAGCCTGTATCTCTTACGCCGGGTATCCACTACACGATTTCAGGCCGATTTTGACCCGATTTGGTCGTGACCGACGCATTTTCAGTGTCGGGACAGAATGTGGCTCGTCTGGAGCGACGACAGGCGTCGTTACTCCGTGTAGTGTGACATATTCTAAGATAGGCTACGAGACG
>JAODUH010000010.1:323793-341272 GCA_027564835.1 Typhlichthys subterraneus | reverse complement strand
TGTGTATATATATGTATATATGTATGTGTATATATATGTATATATGTATGTGTATATATATGTATATATGTATGTATGTATATGTATATATGTATGTATATATATATGTATGTATATATATATATATATATATATATGTATGTATGTATGTATATATGTATGTATGTGTGTGTATACAAAAATGTGCCAGAGCTTCAAATGCACATTCAAGATAGCCATGAGTAAGATAAGCTGATAGTAGGGAAGCTATTGATGGAATTAATCGTCTGGCTGTAGGGTTTTATTCCTGCTGCTGGTACAGCTTGTATTTGTTCTTTGCTAAGCTAAGGAATGACAAGAGCACTGTGTGTAGAGATACATCTCTCCATCACACTGTCTCTTATCAGAAAGCACACGAAGCTGTTTATCTGGAATGAGGAATGCTTCTTTTGTCCGCGCCTCTAACTTTGAAGGAGCCAATTTAATTACGCGTGTTGTTATAGCGTCTTGTTGTGTACAGTCAACAGCAGTTACATCTCTAGTCCGCCCCAGTGAGAGGCTGCCGTTTCATGCTCGGCCTTAAACACCGTTCCCGCCGTCTCAGGCAGAGAAAAGGGGAAAGCAGAGGGAAAACAAATGCGAGACGGCACATTCGCCCGTGTTGACTTCCGTTGGAACACAAACGAGGCGAATGGGTAGTGCGATATGTCCAAAAGGTCTCCTTCATCGGCACGGCTTCTCCCCTCACTTCCATATTCTCTCTTTAGCCGTCTCTGCCTCTTTGCCCGGACCGTTTCTTTCTATTTTTTTCTCTTCTTTCTGACAGGAAGCATTACCGCCATCACAGATCACTAGATACTGTTTGCCAGAAGTCAGAGGAATCAGATTGATGGCATGGCACGACAGAAAGGCTGCACCGTGGCAGAGAAGGGACAAGCCAAATGGCAGAAAATAACAGGCCTCGTGCCCGGCCTGACAGATCACTTGGAGGAAGCTGCGGAAATGGGAAGTGGCAAGCTAGCGAATGTGGCCGGGCTCTACATCGGAGCGATTCGGGAAATCGCTTTGCATTTCAACCGTCCGAACCTTTCAGTTGACATCCCAGATATGCTTCACGCCGAGGGGAAGAATATACTAACAACGTGAAATCGGATGGTTATTACTTGTTGTTCCTTCATTTATACCTAATTAGCATTTAATTACAGTTGAATCTAATTTCAATCAAATAAAAAAACACCAATGCTTATTCAATATAAGCAGTTTATACACAATTACAGAAGCCATTACGGCATAATTGGAGTTTCACCGTGAACACCGCATTAAGAAAAAGGCAGAATTTCTCAGCAATGTGTTGTTTAGACATTGTTTCGTAAAAATTTCAAACTATCAGCCGTAAGCAAATGTTTAAAATATATAGGCACTATGCTCTGACCTCTTAGCATCTGTCTCATTGCATGCTGGTTTAGAGGCCCTCCTGTATGTGAAACTACGCTCTGTTTCTGTAACCTTGTTGTGTGACAACTCAGCAGTACATCCTACACCATGGCTGTCTAGGAAACATTTTCCTTCATGTGTGGGCGTTCCCCACCGCACACACGCGTACACGCACGCACAAACGCGTGCACACGCACAGAAACTACACACTGCTAGTACCGTTTAACCTTGAGCTGTTGCTAACTTGGGCACATATCACCTTTGCAGCCCCCTAGACTGCTGATATAAATCAAAATGTCTGCCACCGCTTTAGCATGAATCAGCAATTTTCTGGGACTGATTGAATTTTATCTTGATTTCATAAAACATTTAGACAAACCAATTAAAGAGTTGGCTGACTGCAGCCACCAGCACTTAATCCATCATGCTGTCACAGGGATAAAATCAGCGTGACACTAATGTAGTCGACATTTTGACGTATTTGTGATCCAGTACAATACAGTTGAAGTTGATTAGAACCAGCAAGGCCAGGAGTCATGACTTTTACAGACCGGCTATAATGTTGATGGGATGGCCTGATGTTACATTTCATAGTATAAGCCTAATTACTTTATTTAGATGTTTAAGTAATTATTTATTCTCCTTTGACCATATATGCAAATTGGTCTGCCCAGCTGAGTCGACTGCAAACCATCAGTATTTCACTGCAGTGCTGTTCAAATATTATAATAAGACGAATGGCCACTTTTTCATAGTGGACTGGTTTCCTCGATTTTGTCCACCAGTGGCGGGTGAAATACAGCTTGCCCATTAACTTGCAGTTGTACCCCCCCCCCAGTTAATGGAACACTCCCACAGAAGTCCCTATTTCCTTTGTTTTAAGGCTTGCTTCTTAATTACTAGCTGTCCCACTCAGGTTGTAAATGGCCCTTTATTGCCATTCTGTAATCAGAATAAATCCTAAAGCCTATTCACAGGCCTGACGCCCCTCCATTGATTTACAAATGACCCATTTATTATTAATCCAATGATTTACCCCCTTTCAATTGACACTATCTGCAGGTAAAGAGCCCTCCGGTGAGGCCTTATCAGCCGGGAGTTGGTGCACCGGCGGGGGGGGGGGGGGGGGGGGGGGGGGGGGGGGGGGGGGGGGGGGGGGCACCGGCCCCCACCCCCCCCCCCCCCCCACCCAAACCCATGCGTGGCTATTTTTACGATTACAAAAATGAAGTACAGGAGGTTGGCAGTATCAACTAGACCCCCCCCCCTTCCTATACCTACAGTTAATATTAGGAATATTTTTTGTGTGTAATTTGCTGCACTTTTTTATCATCTATGCAGAAGTAAATTAGAGTCACAAAGTAGCTAAATAAAAAGCATTTTACTTACAAGCAGTATATGATTAGTTTACATCTCCCTTTGACTTTGCCTGGGGGATTTCAGAAGGATTTATTGCCAGAGACAACAAATTAACAGAAGTAGGAAAGGAAGATAATATATCCACAATGCAACTGCTTTCTGATAAATGGAGTGTCACATAAATGCAGATGATCTATGTTGTGTCACCCACCAAATGCAACACAGACTTCGATGGAAGTCATTTTGTGTGGTGTGACCTGATAGCGCGCCTGGCTATCAATTCACAATTTGAATTGTATTCTGTCACCCACTGTCTTAATCAGATATGAATTAATCTGATGTAATTGACTTGCTACTCCCTTAGTTTTCAAAATGGCGTCACACTGCCTGCGATGCCTACAATTATCTAAATTCTATACAGAAGAGCGGGAAGATAATTGATTACATCACAAGACACAAGATCTGTTGTGGTCCAGAGGGACTTATTTTAAGATAAGCAAAGACCTCACCACACCACAGTCTGTGGAGGCAACATTATCGGGGGGGTTTAATGAAACCGAAGATGGTAATACGAGAGGTGGACGCGCTTGCAGCTTCTCAATCCACTGAGCCTACCAAATGCGGGAATTAAATAAGATGCCTTTATTGACCTTTTAGTTTCACATTACAGCCTGAAATGAGATCATAGAAGGCGAAGAAGCACTGATCAATGTCTCAGTGGAGCACTGAGATTAATAAAAGTCACGGTCGTATTGATAACGCCTTTGGCAGACATCCCGTGCCTGACAAAACTGAGAAAACAGCTGCAAATGTAATTCATAAAAACATTCCCACGTAGGCCAGAAGATAGTGTTTCTTTGCTTGCCTTGTCTGCTTCTAGAATGTTCCTTTTATTTGGATGTTTGCAGGCTTACATTGAAATTATACATACTGTAAAATATTACAGTTTAGCAGTATATTTCGCTCTCATGCACTGACTAGATAACAACAACCAATGTCATTTTCATCCAAAAGGTTATTTGAGGTTAAGGGGAACTAAATACTGTATGCAGAAATATTCTCCAATAAGGCTGTGTAATATAATATACTATAATAAGATACTGTACCATACTGTATGTCAAACCAACTTTTGGCCTGTGCATTATAGATTTTAAATTTAACTTATAATTTATGTATGAACCAGCCATTGTCTGAAATACTGCATGAGAAATAGGCTTTTATTCCGTTATCATAAACATAGCCAGTGCTATGCCACAGACCTGTTGGCTCACATGAAATGTGCAGACGATGAATGCAGTCATCAATTCTAATCAGCGCGCTGCCTGAAGCCCATTGTGCTACCAATTTCATCTCCTTCATTTGCGGTGGCAAATTAGCTTTGAACACCGTGAGCCAACGAAAACAGTTATTTCATAATCAGCATTATGAAAGTGGGTGTGGCACTGATTAATATGCCTGTGTTTCTCCAACTAATTTGCTAATCGTCATGGTGTTGTATTTGACGGGGATACGCAGTGCTTTTGCATTTAATGCCATTGCGCAGACTAGATTGTTAGGATTTATTGTAAGAATACAGCGTAGGCAGTGCACCTATCCTCCATTGTTGTTGGTTTGACCAATGAATAACAAAAAGGTTTTGAAGACTTTGACATGAAAAGAGATCAAAGGGTTCCAACACAGTCATGATCTGTCAGAGGGAAATGAATAAACAAATGATCCCACAGCTTCTTAAAAATCAAATGGCTGTCAAAGTGTCACTCAGGGGTGCCGTACATGTACATGCCTTATTCCCCCCTCGAAATAAAACATCCCAGTAAAAATGAGCCCTGTCGGTTCCATTTCCTTTGTTTTATTTCTCTGTTTTGTTTTATTTCGCTGTTCCTTTTTTGTGTTTCCATCTAAGAAGCAAATCAAGCAAATAACAACCTCGGAGGTGTCTCCGTTTTTAATGTGACGTCTGCTGTGCGGTATATGAATTCAGAATAATACTTTCTTAGCCCTGGGATGTGCTTGTGATCTCCACTTAGAAAGAGCCAAGGAGACTTGCAAGCAATAAAAATGTCATATCATTACCCAGCGCCATCCTAGACTGAATGCAAATGACACAAATTAAAGCAAAAGGAGAAGTTATTAGATGAATAAAATAGGTAAGCGTAATTACAAAGAACACCTCCTCTGTGTTGCTCAGCTCTCATTGTCTGAATGGAGCGTCATTTTAATTCATGTCCTAGTTTCACATGTTATAAATGTGCTCCATGGCTTTGCCCTCTGAGAAGGCTGTCAGGTATAAATAACGCTGATCTTTGTCTCACACAATGGACACTCCCACACGTCTGGTCATTGTTACTTAATGTGTTTCATATAGTCATCTTTCTTTTTCTTGTACTGTATATTGTTTTGTTTTGTTTGTTCCTTGTTTTATTTTGCAGAATGTATAGCTTAACAGTTTTTCATCCAATATTGTTTCTATATTACCTTATATCTTTCAACTATATTTGCTTTATAGTATACTGTAGTTCATGGCTCTTTATGTAATGCACGTATTTGTTAGTGCAATAGTTCAGTAGTAGTAGCAGTAGCTGCAGACATATTGGTTCTATAGTTCTTAAAATGTATCATGGTGATTCTTCCCCATCACACTGATATAATGATCTCCCTTAACCCAGCAACACTGGGACACCAGAGTTCAATATTTGGATTGGATATATCCGCGCTTGCATGTAAGAAATATGATACCGTCGGATGCTATTGAACTAACGCAGTGGCTCTTGGATTACAAATGGCTCCGGGAAGATATTAATTTTCAAGTGTTGTGATAGGGATGTCGGAGAAGATGGGATGGAATGGAAAATATGAGGAAGGGTGCGAGCAAGGAGGAGAAATTAAAATAAAGTGCAAAAAACTCCGGTGCATCATTCATTCCTCTCGGCCAGCTGTCTGAGATGACATTTCATTAGTCCATTTTGTCAATAGAGAAATAGTCTGCAGAGAAAGCAGTTGGGCGGTTAAGGGGTGGGGGGTGGTGATGGTTGGGGGGGCAGAGGGTTTAGAGCAGGAAAAGAGCTCAGTCCTTTTTCATTAGACCTATCCAGACTCCAGCCACCGGAGATTACGACAGTGAGGCCGTAAACGAGACGGAAAGCAGCAAAGGCAAAAACCTCCCGCCTGCCGTCTACAGACTCTATTAATCACTCGCCCGCTCACTCTCCGGCCCACATTCTGGCTCGGCACCGCCGGGCCCCCCACTTCCCAGCTCGGGGTCCAAGGAAAGCTACCGTACCCCCCAACCCCCCCAATTCACTAGACGGACGCATCTGAAGCAAAAACGGCAGCATAACGACTCCCGTCATTTCTCATAATGTGCTCATTCGTCAATTAAGAGGTTTCCAGAAAGTGAGAGATGAATGTGGCTTAATAAGGCTGGGCCACAGTGGGCCAGGCTTGATGACTGGTTCATGGTGAATTCAAGGAGCTCGGCGACGCCACCACAGCCTCTTAAAGGTGAAGTCAGTGATTGAAAGCGAATGTCTGCACAGCCCTAGCTACGTATGTAAATGGGAACACAAACAAAGTGGTGCGGACCGCACCAGCACAATCAGCCATGGCAACGTGTGTCCAATTGGGGAGTGGGGGACAACCGAGTGGAAAAAACGTTCTCCTGCATCGCTGACTTCACCTTTAACCGGGCATTTTGCCTGGCCTAGCCGAGCAGAGGAGGGCCGGGGGGGCGGTGTATCTTAAGCATTCAGAGCAATGCAATGTGAGATTATATATTGAAGACCAATGTTGTCCAGACATCCACAGCAGCATGTAATTGATACTATATTAATTTGAGACTCGACTTTCCTGTATTGATTCAGTGTTCCCCCATATATCAAATGGTAATATGGCTCGAGCATCACCACCCAAAGATGAATTATTATTTGATTCGGTCAATTCCTGTATACGCCCCTGTTGCCTTGCCTTAGGATGGTATATTGCCTGCCGAAAGCATGGTGTTATTGTCATTAATATATTGTTTCTTTGGTTAATTCAATGAGAATAGTTTTGTAGCAGATAGTTTGCTTGATGAATAGCTTAAGAAATGTATTGGTCTCGGATTGATTAGGCGCTCTGGATAACGAAAACCATTGTAAAATCCATTGTACTTGTAGTACATATTTTACCTGCTTATTT
Organism: Typhlichthys subterraneus; assembly: GCA_027564835.1. NCBI lineage: Eukaryota > Metazoa > Chordata > Actinopteri > Percopsiformes > Amblyopsidae > Typhlichthys > Typhlichthys subterraneus. Next base: position 334,324 of record JAODUH010000010.1, on the reverse strand, counting down.
TTATGTGGGGACGTACAGAAAAGCAATAAATATGGGCACATCTGGCCGTATATCTATATTTTATTCTATATTTCTACTTAAGGAAGAACTATTTTCCAATGTTAATTGTAATTTATAGATCTCTAGACATTTATATTAAGCCTATTTGTGATTACAAAGTAACATCAGCTCATAATATCCATAAAATTACTAAACTTTCCATTTCAAATGCAGTAGTAAACATCCACCTATGCAAAACGCTTGATCCATGGCCATGAATTCCAATGCTTTCACGGCCTATTTAGTCCAATTGCCAAACACATTTCAACACCACCTTTGCAGTTGCCAGTTCAGCAGAGTTCCATTGGACTTCTCATTGACTGCTGTTAAACTGTCAGTGCTCAGGAGCTTGCAGGATGCACATACGATTAAGCGAGGGGAAGGGGTTCATCAGTAGAGTCTCTTGAAGTGTGGAGCAGAATACCTTCAGGCTGGCACTGTGTGAACCAGCTGTGCCAGATTGAGAAAATCCCAGTAATTCTTCAGTGTTTCATAAAGGTCACAACTATATGGGTATTTCTCTCCAAGTTGCCTATCGCACACTACAGTGGGCTAAATCCTACTGAGATAAAAAAAAAGCCTAAATAAAAACGAAAATTGGACCATTTGATTTTGTTTAGATTTTGTAGAGGGTGGAAACCGACGACTACGCAGATAATTAGACCTTTTGGGGTAAACAAACACAGCTTTAACTACTGTTTTTGAGCAGCCCCTACTGCCTATTATGGTAATTTACATCACTTGACTGCTGCTAAATTGTAATTAGTGAAGATAATCGGATGAGCATGTAATATTTTGTCCTTTTCAAAGGAATACCTTTATCTACCAATGAACATTTTCAAAAGTGATTTGAAATTTTGTAATTTTTCACCATGATAGAGATTATGCTTTGGACAGTTAGTAATGTGTTGAAATATATATTAATAGGGAAATACTGCATACTGTATAAGCCTTTTAAATTAGCTAAAAGTTGAATCTGGTGTGATTGACATAATGTGGTGAACATGCACACAGTTGTTGCCTTGTATCCATATATGTATGCATCAGGTGCTGGCTGAGTCGGCCCACACACTTGTATTACAGAACAGCTTTCCGATCTTCATCTTAAACAGCAGTAGTACTTATCCTGCCACCTACTGTATATACAGAAGAAAATGCATACTATAATCCCCTGGTGTTTCCCACTTGTTTTCATTTTACAATTCCCCACTAAAACAAAAATACACAGAAGTGATAAATACACACATTCAACTTTTCCTATTTCCCACATGAATACACTACACTATACACAAAGCTATAGTGTGTATTTTGGAAATCCCTTAAAGAAGCAAATTAAAGCAATGTAAATATGAATTCATATAGAACATAAATTACTTATTAACCTATATTGAACATAAAGAAGCTATGTGTTGTAAAGCAGTGTATTGTAGTCCATTAGTGGTTTCCATGAAAGCATTGGTTCATATTGACTAAATACATTTGAGGAATCTCAAATAATCCCAGAGGTAACTGAGAAGAATAGAGGAGATTATGCAGTAAAGACTTTTAGCTGCCAGTTTAGATTCTGACTTTATTTATAATTATTGTTAGTGCTAAAATTCTTCAAATGTGCAGTTTACTTATTGAGATATAACCTTGCTTTAAACCAGAGGCCTTTAACAGGGGGTCTGGGACCTCTAGGGGGTCCTTAGAGGTATTGCACATTTTCTTTCCAAAAATCTAAATGTCAGAAAATATACCTTAACATAAATACAACATGTGCGTAAATATACAGTATAATTATGTAAATGAATTTTTTAATGGCATAGTTAGTGGCTTACTTTTATGCATGGCACTATCTGGCTGCCATACACATTACTCTTGGCCAGGCAACTAAATGTTTTATGCCATATGTGATAGGGGGTCCGTGTGCCATGTTTCTCTCAGCCAAGGGGTCCTTGGCCTGAAAAACATTGAAGACCTCTGCTTTATACTGTAGTTGTAATATTTATATATCGTTCTAACTTTGTGGCAATTATTTAAAACAAATATACAACAGGCTAATGGAAAAAGTGTAGAACAATGTTTTAGCCTTTAGACATTGAGTTAAGCCACCATTTAAAGTATTGTCAATACCTGAAACAAAGTATTGATCCCCCCCATCACCCCCGTCATCTTGAAGGCCCAAAGCTATACTATCTATTGATGGATTATGTAGATTCATGTTTTGGTGTTTTGGGATAGGCTGTGCTATAAAGTATGATCACGACAAAAGTCTCATCTGTTTATTATATGACGTAAGTGGTTGTTCAATACAAAAAAGATCTGCGGTCGGCCAGACGGCAGTTGCCAATAAATTGTCACTTGGAGGAAACGTCTGAATCAAGGCAATCATTACAATACTTCAGCTTCACCTAACTTTAAATGTGGCAATGCAGCCATTGTCCAAAACACCCGTTTGGGCCAGGAAGCGCTGTAAATCTATTGAGTACGCGCGTCTCTGTTTGCTTTCAGCAATTCAGATGTTTGATGCTACTTTGGAGGGGACTGGGGGAGGGAGTCAGGATTAGGGAGTAAAGTAAATTGCGCTGTCACTTTGCGACAGGTGTCAAGGCTGAATTTTCCTGTGACACCAGTGGCGCACAGATTGACTTTAGTGCCGATGACAAGGTGTTGCTATGGAGACTTTGGCGAGAAGCATTACAGTGGTCTAGAAAAAGAAGCACTGTTATATTGGAAACGTTAAAGTTGGCCAGGTCAAACACCACCCTATCTCAACAGGCTGTGTAAATTAAAACAGCTAGTTAAGGGTTTGTGAATATACAGCGTGCGCGCACACTTTGTCATATTGTGCAGCTCACATGAACATTCGAGCACAACTGCGATGGTATAACACAGCCTTTTAACTGAATGTAGTTTCTCCGAACCGAGGGATTTCAAAACATGATTTCAGGCAATGCATGTGTACACCACATATCGAAGCTGTCTAAAACGGGAGGTTTATATAATTACATAATTGAACGTAACTGCAGATATCACAGATATACTTTTAATCCAGGACTTTGGCGGGAGAGTGGAACGGGGATGTCATTTTTCTTGTTTCTTTCTCGTGTTACTTCTCACCTTCCCAGCTGTACCATAATAGCCGCGCCACTAAAAACCGTACCCGCATGATCAAATGTGTCCACGCGCCGATAAATCTATCCATTTGCCCAATTTGTCCTTGTGTCCTAACGCATCTTCTTGCTCATGCTATTCAGGCACCGTTGCGGAGCCCGGTGTTTGTACTTGATTTAAATAATTACTCACGCTGTTTTCACCTTCCCAATATGAGTGGCGCTCCCATTGAAATTCATAAATGCATGTTATGGCCAAGTGTCCCTGAACCTCCATCTCCCCACACCCCCACGCCCACCCGCCACCATGTTGGGGACACTGCCAAGTGTGTGTGTGTGTGTGAGCGAGCACATGGCCAGCATGTATCTGCCCACTGTTTGAAATATCAAATCACCCAGGGAGACAAGATATTGCACTCCAGTAGAACTGCAGCCCTCGAACCTTTTATCAAGCTGCCTTGTCTCTTAAGGTTTGGAAATATAAGCCCGACCCATCCCTCTCACGTCTCAAAACAACCTTAGGACTCAAAATATAACACTAAAGTCGAGACTTCGTGATCTGTGGGGATGTCATTTCAAGTATGCGGTTTCTGTTCGCTGGCATCGACTGTAGCATCAAGCTAATTTTAGATACAAAAATAAATGAGAGTATAGTTTACTCAATTTCTCTGTCAGTGAAATGGCACACAACCTTAATGATTCTAGGAACTATGCAAATAAGAATAGCAAATGACCATTATTATGCATTGGTGAAATTCAGATAAAAAGACGAAGCCCATATTTTGTAACATCCATCAATATGGTAATTTTAACATTTACTCCGCCTGCGTTGTATTTCTTGATTCTGTTCTTTTCTACTCTTTGTGAGCTCAAAGCACTGCAGCTGTACGAACACACATACACACACATGCACATAAGCCCCATGCAACCACACACTGCAGCAACAAGGGAACACATAATTCATCCAGGTACAACTTTGCCTTATCTCCTCACAGCCTCTCACAGCTTATTCTGGCATTAACATTTTAAAATATTAATCATGAAATTATCCCAGGCAGGATGTTTTCACTTAATGAGATGAAGACTTTGTTCTGTCTAGACAATCCCCAACGCTCGGCCAAAGTATGCAAATAACGGAGGTGTCTTTGCGGTAATCAAAGAGTACCACAAAAGCTTACAAACCAGGCAACACATTCCCAAAATGCCAGCGTTATTAATTTAGTCATTTACAGTGTGTCTGGGAATCTGTTATGGTTTAGGCCTATTTAACTTTGACTGATGGCAGTCATTTAAAAGATTAATATGTTTATAAGTCCAACACTGATATGTTTATGTTTTATTGTTCACCCTTTGTGCAACAATTTTATTGAAATCCTATGGAGTCCAGTTAATGTAATCCTTGATTACAATTTATCTGAAATTGTTTAACAAATTATATTGCACATGGGAAATAATGCCTCTAAGCTTAAAAGGGCACACTCCTTGATTTGTCACTAGAATTTCCCTTGCCTTCCCTTCCCTTACTAGTATTACAACAATGATGTTTTGCTGTCTGTTAAACTCAATGTGTGCTATCACTCTTCTCTACCCTCCCTCTACAATAGGCTAGCACTGTTCTTTACTACACCCCCCTCCCCCAAACGGTGAGCTGGGGTGGAAGTATGGGAATTCTGGGCATGAACCTTCGTTCGGACAAGGAAAAACTCAGAGTCTAAAAGGGTATCTATGTCTAAACAAGCAAGTTAGTACATTCAAATTGATTTCTCTTGCTATATTTCACAATTATAGGAAACAGTTACAGTTCTGTGGGGAAGGACTGCTGTGATAGTTGCTGCAGTCCACTCTGCGCCAAGTGTATGCTGTTAAGTCTCCCTCCTTCAACTCAACTAAAAATAAAGCTGAATCGCAGCCAGGGAAGGTCAGTATGGATTATGTAGCACTGCGCTCCCCGCGGAAAAGACTTGTTTGTTGTCCGTCCCAATGTCAGATCGAGAATCAGGAGGGAAAGTGCTTCCCTCAGCAGGTCTGAGCTTTCTGTCAATGATAATCCGATGGAATGGCTGATCCAGGGCCGATGTTGAATAGACAAGCAGAAGATGCGAGGCAGTACTCAGAAATTTTCCAGGCGGATAAACATAGTAGAGGAAATCCATTGGTTACACACGTTTTAACGTACTGGGCTAAAATGACATTGCGCTGTGCAAGTGCTTGATGTCTGACCACGCGTGACATGTATGTGTTTTATCAATTGGTGTATATTTTGCAAGATCAATGAAGATGTTGTTAGATCTCTAGATATCTAGCTGAGGTTCATGCTGAGCTCCGTTCACGGGCAATTACACAGAACGACTTAATGTAAAAGTACATATTTCAAACATAAGACAGCGTATTTCACCTTCACCACATATTTTAACACTGGTATTAGATAAACCCCATATATCCTTCACTGATATTCCATCACATATTACTGGCAATAGGGGTAAATAGGGGTAAAGCTCCTGGTAGCACATCTAGTCGGACAGCTTTTGCAACGTAACCTTGGCCTACTTGTTGAAAGGCAAAGTGGCTGATCACAATTTTACTATCTTACACCGGGTGACCGAAAGTGAATACTCCCCATGCATGGTGCTTGTTTTATATTCATAAGAGTTTATGTCTTGGGAGTGCTGGCAGGTGAATAAACCAAGGGTGGTGGTGATACCCAGTCTGCCTGTGAAATGAGGTGCAGGGAAATCTGCGTCGAGGAAAATAATGTGCTGAGTCCGGGAAGTCCGAGTGACTCACCGAATACATTATGGCCCCAAGCCCCGTTCCTCAACCAATAACTCACCTAATTTTCTACATCATTGCTCATTGTCGTCTTTTTCAGCGCTATCGCGTCATTATACTTGCTAGCAAGGCGAAGCATTAATGTGGGACATTACAGGCTCTGGGTTCAGATGTGTCTGGACTAATTTGGTCACTTAAGCAACAAACACCTATTTCCTTCCACTGGGATGAGAGCACGTTTGTGCATTTCAAACACGGATGCTAATGTGTGATTGATTTATGTAGAAACCGGTAATTAAGCCTGCAACCGTTCGATATGGTTTATGTTGTGTCTTACTACATGGCATATACTGTAAACATTTTGTTTTCTTGTGGACTAAACTAGACTGGTCCAGACTAGTCCAGTGGCGGCTGGTCGTTTCAGGAACAGAGGAAGCTCAAATAGCCTATGTGTGGGCTACAGCATGGCTGAAAATGTTGCCATTGAATTAAATCGCTGATGGGCATTAATTTTAAGCCTTTCCTGAAGTAGCTTTTGCCCTAATGAACTGACCTCTCTAATCTGTTAAACAACATTGTGTCTGCCATGTTGCATAAAAAGCAGATAAATTATGCTAGTTCTAATCACAAAACACCAGCAAAGTAGACCTGATTACCAAACAAAGTGAGAACTCGTTGTCATGATATATACTTTTGTAAGCATGAAAATATAATATTTTCTATTAAATTGCAGGGGAAGCCCTTTTGTCTTAAGCTAGAACTACACCAAGACGTGGACTAGCGACTGGGCATCTTCTAGCGACAGCCTAATTACCATTTCTGTTGTCGCGATTGTGTGTGCAAGGGCGCTCTTTCAGCTACTGTACCTTCTGAGTGCGCGGAAAACACGGAAAACAGCAACAAGGAAGATGCGGGACTATTACTGACGACTAGTAAAGAGCGAACCACAATGCTGCTGAAATAAATATATGTTCTCACTGTTATTAGGTTTTTGTGTTTGTTTATATTGATATTACTCTGCAAGAAAGCCTGAAAAGCCTTTACCTAAATTCTGATTGTTGGAAATGCTAGCGATTTCCTTCACCTCTCGCTGCCGAATCAAAATATTGTAATCTCTAGAAAAAGTTGATAGAGCATCGGGTTTTGGTTGATAGGAGCGGTTGGTCCAGCGGCTATACCAAAGAGTCAACCAGTGACCTGACGATTTCTGTTGATAAGCAGTCGCTCCCACACGCGCAAGCCAAAATCCCTGCCGTGTAGTTCTAGCTTTAAGGCAATCGCCTCTGCTTCAGGCCCAAGAAGAGAACTTTTGTGAATAATAGCACATATAGAAAAGGGGAAAACTATGTTTCATAGTCAGTAGGCTACTTTAGAGACATTTAGCATGGTGGCTGCGGTTTTTCATTCTCAGTCATCACATTATGCAGTGTTTATGTACATCTTTTAGATGTCAAACATGACGTACGTTCAAAAATCTAACGATTCAATTTGGTCTTATATCTGCAGTCTACATTGATGTGAAATGTAAGTTTTACAGTCATTTGATGATACCATTTGATACCATTTACAAATATTATATTGTGTCCTAGAGCTAATTTACCAGTAGACCTGTATATATTTGAAACATGATTTCGGCAGTAATGTGATATTTGCTTACATTCACCTCCCTGTGTTCATTTGTATTTCTAAATGAATCTATATGTTGGCGTAACAGAACAGGTAATCCTGCTACGACGTCTTGTGCTCACACCTGGGCGACATTGTGCCATCACAGGCATTTTAATAAATTAGCAGTGGAAATGAATTTCATTCTAGAGATTTGCAAATGTTGATACAAGGTGAATCGATCATGTTGTCAACCTTTGTGATAATATACAGCCATGGGTGAACACCCCCCCACACACACACACACACACACCTTCTGTCCCCCCATACAATATTATCCACCTGTAATTTCAATTGAAACAACTGTCCCTTTTAAGTCTGTCATAATTAAGTGTTTGCATGTCCTGTTGGCAACTTTAATCAGAGAGCAAGCAAAAAACAGCAAAGGGACAGAAATTGAATAATGTCTGGAAAGCGTGACGTTAATGATGATGTGCTGTAATTGCAGATCTTTGGGGCAGGCCAATTATCAGGTTCAAGTGAAAGTTGGCAGCCCTGGCCCCCGTGTGTTGTGGAAAGGACTGACACCACTAACAGCTAGATTGCCAGTGCTGCAGCCCCAGTCAGATGAAATTGAATCCTATTTACCATAAATGGAGCTGAGGTCGCTGAGGACCACGGCATAAGAAATGCATGGCATTTCAAGACATTTCAGGCAATAGCCTCTGATGTGTGTCAAAGAATTGTGACATATTATTGTATATGAATATTTCTGTCTCTCATTTTTGTTTCTCATGGTTAGTTTCTCTCATGGGTAGGTTCTAATTCTAAATATGGATTATTTCTTATGTAGTATTTACTATTTACTATACTATTATTTACAGATTTGTCAGTAATATAAAATGTTTTATTTTCTTTATTTTTTCTGTAATATGTTGCCAATTGTGTGAGGTTGCACATCATCACTCAGTGTGTTTTTATTAGTCTATTATTACTTATTTTTTTATTCCACAATTATCATCTTTTAACAAGCAAACATTTTCTAATGGAGTCATTCTTTATGCTGATATGCTAATGGTGTGATTCATTATACACATGGTCCAAAACTTTGAAACCATTTTCTTACTGTAGATCACATTTGCATTGTAAAGGTCAGCCATTAAATTACAGTATGGCGAGTTCAAACTCAAGAGACCACAGTTAAATGAAACCGAGTACATCCCTGGATAATGCAGAGTTGTGCTAAAACTGTACAAAGGATCTCCAGTTACAGTAACACAAGTCTCACATAAACACATTTGACCTCAACAGCCATAGGATGTGATGCACACTGCGAGGAAAACTTTTCCATTCCTGTATACAGTAGGTGCTCAACTATTTTAATCTCTACAGTAAATAGGCCTATCATCTGTGACATCACTTTGGGCACTAGTTCAACATCCAGTTTATGAATCAATTGTCGTGAGTCACTAAACAAGTATTGCGGCCTCTTTAAAAGCAGGCCGTGTCTTCCTTTGCTTGGATTAATTCGCTGTTTGTTTTGGACATCCAGCTCATTGCACAGATGCCTTGTGGAGGTCCCTACTCAAACCCAGGAAAAGGCCGCAGTGGTCACCATTGCTCTTGGACACACTTCAATGACAGGGTGATGAGCGGGAGGCATCACTGCCCTTTCCTTTACATCTTTGTGACCTTTTGGAAGTTTAGAAGCTTTCAGGGCTTTCAGGGATAACGGACAGGGCTGCTGTGTTCTTGAAATTACAAGAAATAGGAAGGCATCAAAGAATATTATACACCACTTGAAAAAGAAAAGTCCTTCAGCTCATGTTGCCGTCTACAGTATATGGTTTATAATCTATATACGTTATTATAATATGCTCTGCTGACATACAGTACATTTGCAGTTTTGTATACATTGTGCCAAAACAAAAAGCATTATTCATGTGAGTGTGAGAAAATGTCCAGGGCACTGAAGGTCCTTACACAACCAGAATGTGTTGGAGTCTTAAAAAAGATAGATATGGATCAATAAAGTCAAACATATTTTGCTGGAGTGATGCAGCATTTATCCTTTGTAAAAAATAACTCATTTACAGTATTAACACTGGTGTACTGGCAATCTGTAACACTGCAGTAGAATATGTTTTATTTTTTTCTCTCAGCTATATTAAGGTTATATCCAGTATACCAAATAATACAAAATAAAATAATATCAAATATAAAATAAAATGCACAATGCTTAGTTTATTTTTTAAGTTTTCATATTGCGACCATCCTAAAACATCCTCCATGATGGGGTTCTGACCCCCACTTTGTAAACCACTAGTCTAATATCCTTGACTGGTGTGCAAGCTAGCCATGACTCAGCGCACAGCCGCAGCCTATCTGGAATGCTGATGGCCACTCCATGTACTTCCATTACAATGATGCTTCCACTGGCAGCACACTTAAATACACTTGCCCTTTCAGCCCTACTTAACTAATAGCCGACGGCACATTGATCAGATCCCCGTGCTGTCTGCCAACCCTGATGAGTTTGGACAGGAAGGGCCTCTCACGTGGCACCGTGACTATGGTGCGGACACCCGTGACCTTTACAGGTTCGGACGGCGATTTGCCGTAGATTAGCCGACACTATCGTGTAAATGAAATGGAGAAAGGGCAACAAAATCAATTTCTCTTTAGTTTAGATATTATCTTCTTGGACAAAGTGCAGTGGGATGGAAAGTAAAACAATTACACTGATTTAAATGCGAAATTAGAAGGAAAGAACAAACAACTGAGGTAGGAAGATGTGACCTTTTTTGTTTGAATAGTAAAGTGCAGTTTCCTGTGCTCTTATCCAGGGTTTTACCCACAATCTCTAGTGTCTGAGCTGTGATCTCTGCCCTGATATAGAGGGCTTATCTATATGGTTATATAGGAAAATGGGTTTCAGGGCCATGACCCTCATATCTTATAGTAATATGCAAATGGTCATGAGAACAATTTATATAATATATTATATAATATACTGTATATAT
>JAODUH010000010.1:313259-323693 GCA_027564835.1 Typhlichthys subterraneus | reverse complement strand
TGGGGTCCCTTACTGAAGCTGCTGCCCCCGTGACCCGACTCCGGATAAGCGGGAGAAGATGGATGGATGGATGGATGTTACATTGTACATAAGAGCTATGACTTTTCTCAGTTTTGAAGTGCAACATTGACAAGAAACTCATATCACGTACCATTAATGACCGGCAGATATAAAAAAGACAATTAATTTGATTAGTTATGTAAACAACAATAATGACAGTCCACTCCACTGCAGTGTACTTTGTGTCAAATTTCTGTCTCGACTGTGCTACATCAACAGCGCTCGTGAAAATATGCCTCCCCCAAAAAAACATGAGAATCAGATGTGGCTGATGTTGTTTGTCAGTGGGACAAGGTGCGTGTGCTCTTATTAATCTCTGTAATTTCAGCAGACACAAGTGGGATGCTATCGCTTTTGTGTCACAGGGTGAGCGGGGGAACATTGGCTTATTGGTTATGGTTGAATTATTCATTGGAACCGCGGGATGCGTGCTTGGCTATGCGGCTCTTGTCAATGACCATGTGGAGCTGAGTTGACAGGCTGAACAAGGGAAACCGTGTGAGGAGTATGACGATTTTAGAATAAACGATGGCCCGCGCCTTCGGCTAACTTGTGTTTGTCAGCGGAAAAGCTGCATGTGTTGTTCCTAACACAATGGATTTTGGCCCGGTTCCTGTAAAGTTGGTCCATTTTCTTTCTTAACGGTTAGGGACCTTAAACATGTTTAGATAAAGTGCCGCTAAAGTGTTCTATATGACTTTCTGCCACTAGATGGCACACACACACCAACATCAGACCAAAACATGCTTCCTGGGCCACACACACACACAGACATATCCACTAACATGAATGTATTCATGAAAAAAGTATTCGAAGCCGAAATTCAGTGTGTTTTACAAATAAGCCTATTTGTCTGGACCCGGACACTCGTGACAATCCCAGGCACATCAATAAATAAGCAGCATCTACTAATAAACACTGTTGTTATTACTTTAACCGCCATTAGTATTAACCACGACAGACGTAAACTACACTTCACGTCAATGGCTCGTAAAACCGCAGCTCAGGTGGTGTCACATGAACATTTATCAGAGCAGAATGGATTCATAATGCGTGACAGAATCCTTAATGATCTTTTTATATAACAAGGTGGGCACCTATTGTTAATATATCTGCCCATCTTAGGTCTTACAGTTTTACAGATAGCTCCTTCTTCCTTCCAAGGTCGAAGAAAAATAGATATCTTTAGTGGCACCGCCTAAGCTATAATGTCAAGTCAACTCTTTCAATGAGACATTCCTACGGAAATACTTTTTCTGGAATAATTGTTCTAAAATATCACAGTAGACAAAAATATCTAAAATTAGTAGGTGGAGTATAGAAAATTAAATTCCAAATGCATTCGTGAATGATAAACATAGCTGCCTAGTACTACTGGTACAGGATAATACAACAGGGAAAGTCAACTTTTGCCTGTCAATATATTTTTCTTTAAGCTAATAATTATGACTCCATGTATCTTTAATTATTTAATGTTTTAGCCCATTGCTAGCAACACTTAAGTATCATGCTTTTACAAATAGTATGTTTTACAAAAGCTGCTGAATACTACCATGTGTGTATGTTCCATATTTATAGTTCTATTGTATTCACGTAACTCCGCCCGTCTAGTCGGCTGAATGGAAGCATCATGGAGCAGAACTCAAACAAAAGCAAAAAGGCAAAAAAAATATTCATTAATCGTAATTGAGGTAAAATGTTCAATTAATCGTGATTTTGATTTGAGGTTAAATCCAAGTTTTATTCCAAGGTAAAGTTGTGGTGAAAACTTGATGAGGTCAGCAAACTGCATACTGTAGAACCAGAGTCACTCTAAACATTCATGTGGGTGCACTGGGGCTTTAATGGCACATTTATCATAACCCTGTAAGACCTGAGCCTTAGAGAACTTTCACTATGTGACTGCCGGGCCCTCAAGATTATTAATGATATGGCAAATGAAACATTCTAGTTTCAGAGCATGTGACTCATGTTTTCATCCCCGCAGCTACATTAAACAGCTATTGATTGTCCCCTAAGCCTAATGCAAAAAATAAATACTGTGTAAATTCAACCGACCCTGATTCCTTCACTATCTCAGGAGCGACCGCAAGGAGTGCACGGCACGCAAATCAATAACACGCTTTTGGGTGTAAAATAACCTTTTGATAGCCGGCGAGATGCGAGAGACTCATGGCCGCTTTCTCTCGCGCTGCTATTGATCTCTCCATCTTTTAGTTTTCTTTATTTACGAACCCTTCCCCCGCACCGCCACGCCACGGCGGTCATCTCCTTTATTCCGGGCGGGGACTCTTCATCCCTGACCATACATAAGGGGCACTGGACTGTGAATTTAACCGCACTTCTGGTTGCGTTGGCCAGGCAGCGAGGTGGCATGTCCCTTTGCACCTCTCTCTCTCCGCCTGGGTGGTTTTAAAGGTTACTTTGGCTGGTTCACTTCCTCTACTGCGGTGAAAGAAAACTGTCGTGCTGTGCTTACTCAGCTGAACAATCGTCGGCAGGGCACATTTAGTCATTTCCTTCTTCGTGCGACACAGGTCCTTCCCCCTCAGGCCCTTCAAAATGTTACTTAGTTGAGATAAGTACTGGAATAATATCCACCTGCAGGTTTCTTTTGCTCATTTTGATGTTGTTAAAGAGATGCTGAGCTGAAGGAAACACAGGCAACCAGCACTTAACAGTGGATATCAATTATGATACTCTAATAGTCTTTCACAATAACTTGAAATTGTGAAATCATCTTTACCGGTATATGTATCAAAAGTTAGTAGAAATAAAATGTTATTAATTAAATTATTTATTAATGTATTCGTTTTAAAATAATACATTTTATAACGCCATCTATGTCCAAAAGAAACAGTTGTTTTATAAGTAAATGCGTGAACGAGTGCACACACACACACAGTAACATGTTTTCAGTGTTTACCACAATATTTAAGTTATTATTTCAGTTATTGGAAAGGGCGCATGCCCTACCATTGTAGGAAGTAATTCATGTCTGTGTTCTGATGGAAGGTCTAGACTAAGGACACATTTTGCAGACTATCATTTTGATCAAATTTCCTCTGAAACTCCCTTAAGATATCCCCTGCATTTAAATGTTTGAACCCACGCTCCCCAGTTGTTCAATATATTTAATGAAATATGTTAATAAATCTCCTTCCAGTTGAGTAAGCAGCCCTGCTGCCGACTCAGCGGTTCTTGGTGGACTTTGGCGCTGGCCAAATAAGATTTGTGCCCTACATGTGGGCATTTACTTTGTTGGACTGCTTATTACCCAAGCTGTGTTGTGGCATGATGGAATGAAGGGCCCAGACTAATTTGCTGGGTCTTTAGGTTAAAAGAAACGTTATCACAGTTGGGATGAGGGCATATTGCAGATAAGCTACTGCAAAACACATATACGTTGTGGGTGAAATTAAGTGTTGGATCCTTCCTGATTTCCATCCTCAAAAGCAGGACGGCCAGATACAGTGCAGTTCACTTTTGATTGCTCATTGGTGTGTTGGTCTAAACATGAGGAGTGGTCTGGCATATTGTTGGCGTGTTACCATCTTGAGGCTGTGGAAAGTAATTGCGCTATTGACCAAAAAAAAAAAAAAGAAACGTTAATAGCATCATCAAGACAGAACCGCCTATGGCGGATGGACGCCATCTTGATCTGCTTGTTACACACAAAAGGAAGCTCAGGAGTGCACAAACAAGCAAAGGATAAAACATGAAAAGGGTATGATGTGAAATATAAATAATATTAGTGTGTAGCCTACATCACCATATTATACGGACCATTTACTGCACAATGCGTTTCAATGTGTGAGGAGGGATATTGCTTTGACTTGAGCTCGAAGTAAGTAACTGCCTTTAACTTTGCTATCTTGTCGTTATAATATAAGCCTTGGCCAAGCACGCCTGGATATATAAAGGGAATGGGAGCTGACAATGTGATTGGTTGGTATTGGTATTGGTATTGGCTTGGTATATTACACCCAAACAACACTCATGAATAATTAAGAGAATAAGTTCAACCCCTTTGAACCATGTGCCTGGCACAACAACCTTTTTGTCTGACATTAAACTAGCAAAAGTGGATTTTGACATGCCATAAATGCAGTTTGAGCCTTGCTCATTAGACTGTACATACCTGTAGTACTTGTACATTACATACTGTAAAGTACTCTTAATTTATTTCTAGAATTGCTCTTGGGTGGAATGTACAGTAATGTTGCAAAACATTGTTTTGGTTTGACACTCGAAAAGTTAATTAACTCCTCCCACGCAGGGGTTCAATTGTTTATGTTCAACATGATTGAAAACACAAACTGCGAAGTGGGGAGGGCATTTGTGTCATTAAAACGCAATTGTGGAATGTTTCTACAATCAAACTATTGTGCCATTTACTAGATGGTGCTTCGCATTGTGTTATGGACTCCATTGCCATGGACACACGGTCAGAGAAACCTCATAGCTTTTTGTGTGTGCTTTCACAAAAAGCGTAAGGTTTAATACAAAGAAGCTCTCCCCCACTTTAGGTGAATGGCTGTGACTGGGATTAGTTTTCTCCTCAAGATGGATTATAATAGATCATATCTGTCCTTTGTGTTGTGAAAAATGTTTTGGCTTGAAATGAAAGTGGGGGTGGATTGGTTAATTTCAAAGACACTGGCCAGAGATAGGGAGAGTCAAAGAATCAGTCAACTAATCGCAAGGCTTTGTCAGCATACATTCACCTCAGCCCTGATGCCCATGTTATTGTCAATATTCGTTATTGAACGCAAGCCTGTGCATGCGTGAAGTGCAGGGCCATTGTATTTGCATACACACATGAATAAGCACGCTTCTGTATAATCAGCGTCGGCCATTGATCTCATTCATGGATTCAAGCATATATTCGCTAGCACCATTATGTGTGCGTGTCGCTTATGTACCAGTGAGTTGGTGCGTTGTGTTTCCTAGCACACTGCCAAGCAGCACTGCTCCATCCAGCCCAGAGCAGCTGCTCCAAGACGTCGTCATCGCTCTCCCCGTAACCAGCGCAGGGTGAGATGGGAAGGCTAGGTGGCGAGTGGCGGTGCCACTCAGCGTTTAGGGGAAACCCTGCGGTGACACAAGCTGTCTGCCTGGACGAGACTCCTCGCATGAACTTAGGAGGCCCAAGAAAGGGGCTTCATTAGCTAGTTTCAACCAGTCGCGAATTAAAGGACTAGTTCAACAATAATGTGTGAAACAGTCTGAATTCTGGAAAGAAGGTGGATGTATTTAATTATTTCTTGAAGAATATAGTTGTAAAAATGTTTTTTATACCAGTAAACATGGTAATGGATCAACATTGTAAACACTTTACAATCTAACGAAAATACATCAGAAAACAAAATGATTAAATAGGCTAGCATTTAGCACAGAAAGCTACAAGGGAGAATAGCATACCACACGGTAGTGCTAACACATTTCAACAGATTGTGCTGCCTGTATCAAGTGCACAACATCTATATCATCACGTCATATATTTATTTAAGTGCAGTTAATAAACATTGTACTGTCATCTGAAATAAACTTTGCCGGATAGCTGACCCTAACATCGTAATTACATTTCCGCTCTCCCTGAACCAAATTACAGTGGACAATGACACCAAATCTGTTGTAATTTCCGCAAATCAGTGTAACAAGGACGCTACAGTTCGTCTGGCGCAAATGGGTGTTTTATTCCCCCCCTATCTTCAACTTCTCAGGCCCCGAGAGCCTGGGCAGAGAAAAAGGCAATTAAGCTAATGCAGCGTGGGTGTCATAAGGTTGTAGATATTTCAAGAGTGGAGCAATTTACTGCCTGGAAAAGGAGGAGAGCGCTAGCAAAAAACATTCCCTCACTCCCAGATTTATTATGCTTTTAGTTGTGTTATATGTGATACAATTAGCAGGAGGTGCCAATAAGGCTCGCAGCTCAAGGACGTGGCCATCTGTCATTAACTGCATTGTCCTGTTATGTGACGGTCAGGCGGGTGGGCAGCCCTGAGGGGGATATTCTGGGCTGTCACATGACACCACAGGTGTGGATGGACCACTAGTGAACCTGCACGTTGGTTAATAATAATAATATTAATAACTATTATTATTATTATTATTATTATTATACAGGTGGATAAATTAGTTCTTCTTTGTTCTCCTTTAGGTAGACATCCAGATCTGACATTCTGAGTCGGGTGTCTCTCGATGGTTAAATCAGTGTGTAAGATGTTACATTTAGCCTGAACCCAGCTATTGTGTTTGGAATTCACAGTTTCTAGGGAGCTGAACTAAATCACTGCAATTAAAACGAGGTGTATTTAAAGGTTACACCCGAATAACGATGCATCAATAGTATTTGTCCTGATAAGAAATCCCTGTAATACTTTTGGCAGTAAAACGTGCTGAATTGTGATACGGCAAGTCCATTATATTCTTATCAGCTCATGTGGCTTTTCTTCATTAAGACACAATTGGGGGTAGAACTGCAGAGGGCAGCAATGATATGAACACAGAAAAGCCCTTTAGTGCCATACTGTTATCTGGGTAGCGGGAGGGTGGAGCTATATGCAAGCCTGTAGTCCCACAATGTTTACACAAAGAAAGCAGATGTCTTATTTCCACAAAACACGTCCGTGTTTGTTTCTCTGTCAGTGTCCTTTTATTGTCTCCACTTTATAGTTCATTATGAATGATAAAAAATTAAATTAAAAAAATACAACAAGGTGTCGTTTCTTTTTTGATGACAGACCGACATACAGACACATAGACAATATCAACACTGGCATTTATGGTGTGATCTTCTATGAATAATGCAATATTAAGAGCATTTACTAACACTAGTGCAAGATTTGACTAAATTGTGGCTTTCAATCTTAAGTAGCTATTAAGTTCAGGATTGACATAAACTAATAATAGTCTCGATTCTGCGTGTTGTTAGTTTTACTGAGAATGTCACTGATTAATGTTTCTTTTTAGCAGCTTTTGCCCAAGTGGTTTAACAGCAGCCCTCTCTGTCAGGAAGTGACTGACAGTTTTGAGCCCCATCTCAAAACTGTAAAGCTACTGTAGTGTGAAAAGCTTGATGTGTCTGAGGTTAAACCCCTCAGTGGCTTGTAGCATTCTCCACCCCAATTTCATTACACAAACAAAACAAAACAGGACAAAAAAGGATTTTACCGACCACCTAAAGCAACAACATCAAAGCCTAATGCCATCAAGAAGGATAGTTTGACATTGTAAGTAAAACATATGATAGTGCTTCTGAATTACACTAATATTTGTATTTCTCTAATATTTATATATATCATTTCACAGGATGAAATGATATATTGAAATGGCTTGTCTCAGGTAAGGTAATATCACAAATTGTTCTTTGTAGTAATAAAATGTAATTCTCTTAGTCGTTTCAACGAAACACACGATTACCACTGCAAAACATAATGTAGCAAAATAACGGTATACCACCGCTCTACAATTAAGATCCCCTGCATGTGCACTACAAATACAGATGCTGTTGCAGTCATTTTTTACGGTACTGGAACGTTGCGCTGAGCTGTGACTAACATAGCATGGCAGGGCATAACTGTGAAAGACAAAGAAACTAAAATGTAGCTGGCAAAGAACATCCTGTATTGCACTTATATTCCACACCCTCCGACAGGGTGCCAGTAATGTTTTCAAGCTTAATGGGATTTGATCTATATTTAGAGGGATCATGTCTCGCAAGGTATTTAAAAACCCCAGAATGGAGATATGGGGCAAATTGCTACTTTGCATAGCTTTCTGACAATGTGTCATTACCAGCGATGCTCGCGGCTGCCAAGGAGGGCACGAGACTTGGGTCTATTTTAGGGTATGAAAAAGGGGCAACGGGGCTCAAGACCCCCCACCCCCCTTCCCCCAACCCCCCTCTCTCAAGACGGCACCCCGCGGCATGGTTGAAGGACAGATGAGGAGATGAGCCCGCGACACACTTTGGCGCGTCACGGGCGGAGAGACAGCCCGTCACGCCGGGGCCTGACAGCGTTCATTTGTCGGCGAGCACTTCACCTGGCAGGCCGGATGGGATGCAAGTGCTCGTTACCCTGCTTCTTCTGGTGCATTACGCCAACCCCCCCACCCCCCACGTTGGCAGACAGCCGTTGCTGAAAACAATCGTTGAGTGAGCTGGCGGCGTGCATGGCATCTTTTTGGGGCGGGGTGGGGTGCATTTCGTGACTGACGGGTTTTTGTGATCAAATTGGTGGGGGGGGGGAACATGAAAGCAAACAAGATGGATAAAGTCAACATGTTTGGAAACTCGGAGGTCTGATGGATACAGGCTCCCTGCCATAAATCAGTGCTATTGTAAGCATCAGACAATGGTTGCATCACGGTGTAATACACTGCACAGTGCAAGTCTGCAGGTTTTATTTCCTCAGCCACACCACAGAATCACCACTATTTTAGAAAACAAATGTGTTTACCTTAATTATGTAATAATTCAATGTGCAAATGTGCAAATTGGTTCATCTAAGACAGCTTGAGATTTAGTAAATATTTTCAAAGTATTTGTTAAAGGAAGTGCTGAAGAATAGGCACAGAAATTGCTCATTGATGAGCTGGGGAATATTGGGCCGGCGTGTACCATCTGGCCTGTTCTGCATAGTCATGCCATTAGAATTGCAGATTGGAGATAAAATGGGATTTTGGAGACGGCATAGTGGCAGACTTCACAGGGGACAACCTAAGAGATAACAACAAACAGTTTTCGCAACGACCATCTTTGCGAGCTGAGATTACAGCGCAGGCTAAGATCAGGCCGCGTGGCTTTTTGGGTCGCGTTAAATGACGTGCCTAATGCGTACTTTGGTGACTGGGAGACAGACTGCTCAGGAACCAACAGTTTTATTGGTGACCACTTAAGCATTGTAGCACTTATAGGACTGAGCAGACAGATGTTGAAGCACCAACCCACAGCTCATGTCACACAAACAGGACTTCAGATATTTAGTGTGGTATTTCCATATTATTTCTTTTTTTCTCTTGGTTTAGATACATATTTTTCTCAGACATAAGTCTTGAAACAAAACCCTTTTTTTTTGGTTCCTTTTGAAGGTGTGTGCAATCCCAGCACTATTCTACTTTTAGATGAAAGTGCTGATTCATAGAAAATTGCAAGGCATATACCAGGTTTTGCTGCAGACAGCACTCATTTCTGGTACAAAAAAAATGAGTGCTGTACATACATTGCCACTGGTGAAACTGGAGGCCTTTAGTAATTACAGACATTTTATTCCCAAGGATCTTAGTGTGTTTCACATACCCAGAATGTCTGAAGCAAAACACTCCTGTCATAGGTGCACATTTCAGCATGACCAATTTCAAGGACTTTGTTTCATGTTACACTTTAAAGATGCCTAGCGTTGTGTGCAAAATGTGGTCAATGTTTATGAAGAATCATAAAGTCAAAATTAGTGTTGCGTCAAAGCCAAGCAATTATGTAATAAAAGTTAATGTCCATGAAGGGAAGCGAGGACAATGCTATCATTAAAGTGGAAATTACTGGTGCGTCCGTCAAACAAATTCACTCCATAATAAAATTCTAGTTTTAGTGCTGTGGCAAAATGCAGCATTTTACATACAGAAAAAGGGGACATTTTAGTTCTTCCATCTTTACGAGCAGGAAGGGAAGTAAGCAGTAGCAAGAAGCCGGAAATACATATTGTGATTTCTCAAAAGTACAACATTGTGGTATTAAAAAAAAATACAGATCTGCCGTGGAGTTTTGAGAGGGAGTCAGAAAATATGACACTGTCAAGACTCGGCCACTGACTCCGAGAAGACACTGAGAAAATCAATAGCAGCAGATGCCCTATTTTCTCCTCCTCTTGAAAACAGATATATAAAAAAAGTCCCGTCCTCAAAGGTTAATGCCTGTTCTCTTGGCCCGTGTAGGAGCACCATAGCCTGGGGACAGGGTCTGATGGAAGGGGAAACTGTGATAGAGCACACATGGTCAGGAACATCACTGGCATTTCAGCTTCCCCTGGAAGTGATCTAACAGTGCCCTGACATTACTCAGCCCCGAGAAGATGGATTACGTGTGTATGGAGCCCACGACACAAAGCAGCGAGACCATTTGTTTTTGAGGCCATATATGTGCCTGTGTGTGTCCGCATGTTGCCCGCAAGTATTTAGTAGTAATGCTTGAATGGCTGAAACACCCACAGCATCTCATATAAATACAGTGGATTACAGTCTGATGATGCCCTGAAATGTAGACTGTTGAAACTGTATTATCACAAAAATGACAAAATGTTTTCTATTAGTGTAGAATTAGTACTTTATTCAAAATGCATCCGCATTATTGTATATATTGAATTGCAGTGTGTA
>JAODUH010000010.1:291280-313159 GCA_027564835.1 Typhlichthys subterraneus | reverse complement strand
ATATATATACACACATACATACTGTATACCTCCACAGATGCGTGTCCAAGCTTCTCAAGCCAACATTCACAGCCTGTCTATTTAGTTCGGTCTCAAGCTTGGTGTACCAGCTGTCAATGTGCTGCTACCTCACAGCAAAATGAGCTTGCACTGGCTTCACTAACATAGTCCAATTTTCAGTTGCATACATTTGATTTAAAAATTAGATGGTATACTTGTCAGGTGTACTGTAAGCTACTGGTAATAAATAGTGAGGAATACTGTCAAACCTTTATAAAACACCCTAACACTCTACTTTAAATATGTCACAGAGCAACCCTCGCCATGCCCATGAAACGCAGCAAACATGGTGGAAAGGTGTTAAAGAACAAGGAAGAAATGTTACTTCGTTGTGTGGACGAGTGTGAACACCCCATCTGTGAGAAAAAAACAGCCCGATCAGCATACAACTTTAATAAACAAATTATAGTCACCTGCTAATAACACTGATTGACACCTACTGTACACTGTATGTACAGCCTCCGCCACGAATGTTTACGAATTGAGGGTGTTCTGACTAGCAGTCAAACAGAATGAAATTTGAGCACTTTCTTACAAGCCTAAGAATAACAATAATACAAGCCATAGTAAAAATGTCATTTCATTTTTGTTAAACTCGTTGTGAGCTGTCAGTATGTTTGCATCCAATGTTTCCACTCTACCGTTTTTTTGCTACAGGTTGGCAAAAACAGCATCTTTGAACCACATTTGTCTAAATATTTTAGAGTGCTATGAAGAAAACATGGGCGTTAAAAAGTTCTTGTTCAGGTCAGTTTGTGTCAGTTTAGAGCCTACCCTGGGCTCATTGTATCGTATTACACTGCCCCACTGATAAGGCTAGCTACAGCCAAGGCAGGCTGTGGTAGGTTCCAGTACCAACAGGCAGCTAAAGTCAAGGACACGCGCGTCAGAGGCGAGCCAGGGGAAGAGGATTGTAAATAGCGCACGCGGCGTTTCAACGACCCCCTGCGGCCACGTTTTGATAAATATGGATACGTCACTCAGGTTTTCCGTGCGGCGGGGCAAGGTTAGCGTACAAGGTCGAGCGCTTGTGAATCCAGACGGGACGCCTTAGCCGTGTTGTTGCATGCGGCGGTCGTGTCAATCTCTACCGCTCGGAATAAAAAGTCACTCCATTTGGCAGCTCCATTCCCTTTGTGTCGACCGAGGTGGTGCGGACGGGTGGTGCCGCGCATTAATGGAGGCATCATAAATCATACATTAACATCTGCATATGTGAGGGTGTAACGGCTCTGTTGCCTAGCATGTGTGTAAGAGAGGTGGTTGATTAGGCCAGTCTATAGCTTGACTGTTATTGAGTCCACAGCAGGGAATTTTGGCGCACTTTTACAGTTGTACTTTTATTATGACAAGTTAACCACTGGTTATATTTAGCTTGTTATGAATAAAAGCTGTTCTCACACAACTATCCTGTCACGATCAAGACCAGCTGCAATTATTGTAGTTGGTGAAAGACTCAGTGCTATTGTAATGGTTTACTGTGTTTTGTTGTTGTTGTTGTTGTTTTTGGCTGTTGTCTCTTATTCCATCACTTTGTCTATACATGGCCTTTCCAAGTCCCAAAGGAGTAATCACTACATTTCCCAGTGATGCCTGCTTGGCTAAGCAGTTTTAATACACAAATCAATTTTGCATTACCCCCTTCTGGCTGTGAGTGCTCATAGTGTGAGAGCAATGAAATATTGATGGGCCTTAGCATGCAGATTGCAGCCCCGTTGAATCTTAAATCTGGCCACGGCCCATTTTTTATTTATTTATTTTTTACAAGACAATGCCACAGGAGTGGCACTGGGTCAACTGTTGGTTTTGCTTGTAAAACTGCTCTGTATATTTATTTATTTATTTATGTATTTCTGTTCCTCTGAGAAGGTTCTCGCATGTGTAAGGGTAGACTGAAAAACAGGTTAATCCAGTTTTCTGAATGACATTCGCCGTTGCAGGTGGGATAGGCAGCGTTTCTGTTTTGGAACAATAAAATGCCTTAAACATAATGACTAATGTCTATGAAGACCATTTGTTTTCACCACAGCAATTACATTGTGTCATTTGGTGAGGTGCTGTGTGTTTGAGTAGGTGATGGCTTGACTGCAGAAAGGAATTATAGTGGCCATAATTAGCTTTCACTATGAAATGAAGCTATCAGGGGAGAGAATGAGAAAATTTCACACTTTGGAAATTAGATCGTGCTGGCTGCTCTGTCGATGTCCTTGAGTAAAAGGCCTATCAAAAGCCTTTCAATTCTCCCCCTCGCCTCTTCCCTGCACTCTTTGACAAATACAGGCAAAGATACCCAACAAGCTGCTAACTTTACTCCAAGAGACCATTTAGGCAGCTAACTTCCACATCTGGCAATGTAATTATTTCCTTAATTGAAGAAATATAAGCGATTCCATTAGTTCCCATTAGTTATCCACATTCCCGGCATTAGTAATGACAGTCTGTAGTAAGTAAGTAATTCCAAAACTCTTTGTGCATGTGTTAAGGCTTTCTTTTTTTTTTCTAAACCGTATTGTGTTGAGAATTGGTGTCCTTAGATAGACTATTATGATCCACGGCAGTTCATTCTTGGTCTAGTGTTCATTCATATGCATGGGAGCATTTCAGCACATAGCCTACAAAATGCAGAAACTAAGCGTATGTAAAAACCTTCATGCTAATATTGGGTTTTCCATTTGTTATACTACAAGCTACATTTGATTGACAGTGCCAGTATATTTATGCTTTTGTTTACCGTTTAGTCTGTTCAGATATGTACTTTAGTGAATGACAAGGCAGAGTACTCAAGATATTATCAAGATGGTTTTATTTACAGTATTAGTAGTACTACTACTACTTCTGTTGTTGTGGTTGCCATTTATCAAGCAAATTGTCAATTGACGAGTTTATTTTTGAAGCAGCTGTTGCGCGCATGACTCCATTTCATGTGCACTATTTTAAGCCTTTAGGCCAAAAAGCCTCTGCCATGACAAATGTTCTGCGGAGGATTGTGTGCCAACATCCAAATGCAGTACACCTGACGTGAATGTAACAGCATGCTGCGTTCCACACCTTTTTCTGTGGAGAGGAGGGTTTGTTGCCATGGCGATGATAATGTCACTTCATTGGCAGGGATGTTAAGGTGGCGGGTGGTTTGCATTTCATATGCAAGTGCTACACACACGGGAAAGTGATACATAACAACAAAATCAATTTCTGAAGCAGAGAGCTCACATGACATATAATATAGGAATTAAATGAGCTAGCGCTAGGTATCCTCTGGTAGCTAGCGGATGTTTGACTTCAGATTGCTACACAGTTGGTGGAATTGGGAAAAATGCCAGTCATTTGCTTCTCGTTATAATTTGCCATTACTGTACTTGGGCTGTTATACGAAGACTGGTTTACACATCTTTTTCAGGTCACATACCAAAGTTAAACATACAGTGTCACAAATAGTTTAGAAGGTTTTCAGTGCCATTCCTGTTGTAAGTTTGGCTAGTTAGATCGCAGCCAGAAAGTGATTACTCCATGTAGATATACAGTATGAGCAACTTGAATTATTCCTGTAATTAAGTCAACTTTATTTATGCAGCACTTTTCAGAGACCTGAGTCACAAAGTGCGTCACAGTAACAGACAATGCACAATGCAAAATAATAGGCAGTGCACAGTAAAACATGCAACATCCAATTAAATACACCATAAGAAAAACACACAAAAATAAAACTTAGGCGTGCAGGCAAAGAACATGCTCAAGTGCTCACATACATAGGAACATTGGACTGGGCATCAAGACATCTATAGATATCGACTGTACATTAATAAATTTAGAGGAACAATAAACCAAACCACTTTGAAATCAAAATATGAAACCGAAATATAGATATGTAATGGATCGTACATCAGCCATAACATTTCCCATTTAATGTAAGACTTTTTTGGATTTCCTGTATAATGAAACCTGATCCCTTTCTGCTCTGATCTGATACTCTGGGCTCAGAGATGTCCTGCCTACTACGTACCTGCTCCACACTATGTTTAGTGTTTCCACTGGCCATGGTCATTCTGGGAAATGATGGTAAATCATTTTAGAGTCACAAATAATCTATGCAGGCAGTCAATTAACATGGTAGTAGCTTGTCCACTGTGCATTGACAGCTAGTTATTTTTGCTAATGTCCATTAAACGTTTTACGATAACAATCAATTTAGGATATGCGTACAGTGAACATACTCTCAGTTCATCTGTGTAATTAAATATGTGCTAAATAGGTCTACTATATCAATCGTCCATCAGTTGTATGTAGATTTGCATAGGGTTTCATCATCATTTTCTCTTATAAGTCAATATGCTTTCAAATGGATTGTGTTCCCTTTCAGACAAATGATATGATGTCAATTATGTAATGTTTTGTGTCACATTAAACATCAAGTTATCTCAACACCTTGGACATCATCAATATGAATTGTGTTGAGAAATCAAGTAAAGGACCTTTTGATATATGTGTATGTCTATCAACTAGCCAGGCAAGATTCTGTAAATGTGAGCAATGTTCCCATGTTTAAGTTTTCATGGAAATCACAATGGCAAATGGCAAAACAAACAATGCAAAAACAGGAAGATAATGCATGTGAGTGGAACGGCCATTCTAACCCCCACCTACAAATCAATGATGTTTCTCTCATGGCTGCAGAAATGTAATGCGCCCACGACAGGGAACCCTGGATGTATTTCTGCATCACTTTCAGGCCCTAGCAAGAAACAGTGATGGCTAAGTAAAAACAAGAACCTATCACAGGTTTACTTTTCACTTTTGCAGACCTCGATATAATTCTATCGGGCTCATACAATCGCTGGGGAATGTTCTGTGTCAGCTCTCGAGAGCCTGATGTATAGACATTGGCATCTCGCTTTCCCGCAAAGCTGCGTATATCTGAAAGCTGGCAGAATATTTTTGGCTCGCGTGCGTCACACAGCGAAGTCGTCCTGTCACATTTAACTGGACCCGGACAAACGGCACGGGGTTAGAACACAGACGCGTCACCGCTGGAGACTCGCGTTGTGCCCAAGGACGTACAGTGCACAGTACGCGGAGGGGCGATGGTAACTAATGGCCCTCGGCAAGAAGCGTGGATCAAATCACAGATGGAGAGATAGAGTACATCTGCAGTTAAGACACAAATCATCCCTATCTTCCATTTTGGAAGGATATTTGCAGTAATACTATCTCAAGGTCATCTTCACCAAACTGTGCTTCTAGGTAGAATACCTGCAAGTACGTTCAGTGTGTGCGCGTGTGTGTGCGCGTGTGCATGTGTGTGCATGTGTGCGCGTGTGTGTGCGTGTGCGTGTGCGCTTGTGTGTGTGTGTGCGTGTGTGTGTGTGCGTGTGTGTCACTGCAGGTTAGCATATACTTACTGTATGCTATCGTAACGTCAATAATCTCATAGTTCAACAATAGTTCCCTCTCACCTCACTGTGTATAATTAAAAAGCAGCTATGTGTGAAACGTACTACTGGGGAGGATTAGAGATGAGTGTCAGTCTATGCAGGGGTAGTGGAGGTGTGCATGTGAGTTTGCACCCAAACAGCTACTTTTATTTGTGGCACGTGTACGGAACTACAGCTGATCTTGAGGTTTGAGCTGTGAGTCTTCTGGCCATACTCTTTGCAATCTCTTAACGTTGACCTCTGCGTTGACCTCTGCCAATTTCCACCGCTCTCTCCCGCACGGCGGTGGCATTGGAATCCACCAAGCACACGAGACAGAGCTCCTCTCTCTTTATCGTCACAGCGGGCTTGACGGATCACAGCCTCTAGATAAACCTAGCAAACACCAACGCCACACTTGTAGTGAGCTTATAGCCAGCAAGACGAAACGGCTACTCATTTAGCTGCTATGGAGCCACCGTCACGCCCCCCCGATCAGCCTGTCCTCTCTACCGAGTCTAAGAACAGTTTAAAGGGACGTTCGTATAGGCTATATATCATCCAGCCAACATACTCTGCTGTGAGGCTAAAATAATGTCCTGCTAGCTGATTATCAAGGTATGTGTTTGCTACGTCAAAGCCAGAAACATGTTTGCTTCATTCAATCCCATTGGTTTCTAGGCACTCGCTGGTAAAAACAAGCCAGCTTGACACAGTGTTTGTATAATGTAGAATAACATTATTAGTAATTTACATTTACTGTGTTTACAGTATATATATGTATATATATGAATAAACTATAACACCACTTTCCAGTTACAGCTTGCAAACAAGAATATTATTGACACATCGGATACAAGAAAGTATTCACTGTGAAATAAGCCTCGGGGTAGGGTGACGTTTATCTCAGATGCACCATGCCTAATTCCATTTAATGTATAGCATGATTTTTACTAAACGGTTCTCCTAGAGCATTCTAGAAACATTTACCATGGAGTTGGCGTTAGGAATGACAATGCTATTCTGCGTGTGCATTGTGCTCATGCCATATTGTCCAGGTCTACGTGTACTGTATGTACACAGTGGGAAAATGGCGAAGGAAAATGATGCGAGCGTCCCGTCTATGAAGGCGCCATTAAATTGTCAGTTATGATGGATGGTCCGCCTTTCCTACATTAACTGGTACATTAGAAGTCATTAATTCTTCAGGATGTGCACTGGAGATCAGAGCATCCCAGGGGGGTCTCACTGGCTGGCTAAAGCGTGGGGGGTGGGGGGGTGAGAGGGATATCGGGAGGGAGAGAGAGAGAGTGGACAGAGGGCGAGAGTACTAGCTTTTCATAGAGAGGGAGATAGAGAGAGAGATGACCAGTTGTGATGGCGATGTCTGCTCGGTGGTTTTAATGGCCTTATGAGGCTCTTAAGTGGCTCAGAACTAGCAGCTTTGTTCTATCACAGGCAACGCAGAAAACAGACAGTTAAAGCGATGTTAAACTTCAATGAAACCCCTTGTAAAAACATATCGCTGTGCTCCGCAGACGTGCTTGTGAGAAACAGCGTAACCTAATTGACATAATAACGATAATGTTTAAAGGTGTAGTCAGCGATTGTAAGCTAATGCATTTTTGTCAGATTCAGCAAATATCTCCTCACGGTCCAATAGTTGTACATTATGTGTGTAACAACAAACAAAGTGGTGCAGACCGCGCACAACAACAATATCCTAGCCTTGGCAATGCGTTTCCAGTGTGTGGGGCGCAGCATCTGAGGGAGCACCCTATTGTATGATTCAATCATGACGTATGATTGAAGGGAGAGGTGTTTTTGTTTTGATTGAGTTCAGTTACAGTGCCAACAAGCTTTCTCCATGACTGACTATACCTTTAAAGGCATGTTCAATGTATGTTCAATGTCACGGTAACCCATGTACTCACACATTACTTTTAACAACATGGGAAAAGTGCCTTTTACCTTCATTTGAACTCCATATTTATTGTTGTGTTCATACTGTAAAAGGCCACACGCATGAAACGGGTCTCATGCAAATTCTTATTTGAGAATTTGTCTCAGCGCACACTTCCTCCGATGTATCCCACGCCAAGCAATGGCTTTTCACACTTAAAAATAGCAATTACTCAACTGAGCTTGTCAAAAGCCTAAGTGAGCTGAAGATAGTGAATTTGGTATAGTGAGTAATGCGTCCCATCCCCAAACCCCCCTCCCAACATCTACTTTCAAATTGTCAAGCCAGAAAGCAACATTTCACCGACAATTAAACAACAATTACGGAGCACGCTGCATTTGAGGATGGGCTAATGGAGATTGCTCACATTTCTTG
The DNA here is from genome assembly GCA_027564835.1 of Typhlichthys subterraneus. NCBI lineage: Eukaryota > Metazoa > Chordata > Actinopteri > Percopsiformes > Amblyopsidae > Typhlichthys > Typhlichthys subterraneus. The sequence goes on along the minus strand of JAODUH010000010.1, from coordinate 305,353 downwards.
TGACTGTGAGTCTCTTCGGTGCAGTCCAAAACCGAAGCAGAGGCACATAGGCACAGACAAAAGATAACATATTGTATATTGGAGGTCTCCAGTCAGAAGTGAACATGTTAGTCAGGTGTTAAAGGGTGAAAAGTTGATTAATTGCCTTTATCTGTGTTTTGTTGACACAGCAAAGCACTGAAATGCTACATAGCATATTGTGGACTTTCACTGATAATGTTTTCATTAAAGTGGCTCCAACCTTTTTATCCTTGCTACCTGAAAATTCATTTTACTTCACAACCTGTATAACCCTGCCATCTGTTGTACTTTAAATATGTTAAAATATATGTTGAGTAGAGGTCATCTAGGACGAATGGACAAGAACAACGTGGATGTTCGCAGACCACCACTCTTTGCCCTGGGTGACCAAAACATATACTGATTTTTATCATGCAATGGGGAAAAAAATCACAGATGGTTTACCTCTCTTGTGTATTTGCGTTTTACTGTATGCCCCTGTAGTTTAAAATGAAACACTTAACATAGTTTGCCTAATTTAAAAGATGAAGTCCCACTATAAAAAATAATTATAGGGTAAACACCGCCGTGAAACAGAATAAAAAATAAATAATGTAAAGGAGATTTTTCAAACAAGTGTAGCGCCATCTTGTTCTACTGGAGAAATTTCCCTGAAGTCGGGGAATACGTGATTGATCACCTGTTTAGTATGGTTTTGTGAAGTTGATGCATCTTCAGACGTGTTTATTTTACATTGCGTATCCCTCGTGAACATGTTTTTAATTCATGTCTCGCGGTCGTGAAAATTACGAAATGTCAGGGTGACTGTCACAGCAAACGTATTGTTGTGGTGCTTGTAAGTTAAATCACTGCTTGATGAGCCGGTTCCGCTCTTGTTGATTCATTTCAAGCCCAACTGTAAATGGTTCACAGTGTCGTGGACTAAACATTCATAAGAGGCTAGGAATATCGTTTTTGTCCCATCAGCAGAAACCCAAATGTTGGAGAGCTGAAGAAACGTTTTTATCAAAAATATGTCCAAATATTTAATATGCTGCCCTACAGTATTCACATTGAAGTAGTATGGGGCACCAGTAGATCCTATCATTTTACTGGTGTATTACAAGTGGATTTCCTCCTCATCAGCCTCTGTCAGATTGAATCTGTCAAATGAAGCAAAAAAACAAAACCAAAAAAAAAAACCATCCTGGTATTTTTTTGTGTGGTTTTGTTTCATATAGTACTTGTTTGATGATGAGCATGTCTGACCCAGGGGGGCGTCAAGCGTGCACATCTCTCCCTCCGTTGCACCACTTCAATGCAGCCCACGTGTTCCGAGCACAGAGCTAAATGGAGAGGCCCCTCTCGGCTCTAAACCTCCCTCTCGGCGGCTGACCCGCAGCAGACTTCTTCTTCCCTCTCCGTGGGACCTGGAACACACACTGGCTTCGGCTAATTGCTCTTTAAAAACAAGTGGGAGGCGGGCCGTTCCGCCACAGCGTCCAATAGGCAGAAAGGACGTTTGCTTTTCCAGTGTGTGCACTGTTACGCTATATGCTGTCTGTTGTCATCTCCGGCTGCTTGAGACATTTCCCTCACTCTGCATCGAAGGTCGAGCAGTTAGAAATGTGTAGTCTGGGTATCACTGGTTCCCAAACACATGCGACAAGATTACTGTCAATTAAAGAGTAATTAAGGAATGATGATTAATTAAACGTTATTTGTTAAGTTCATGCAAGCCATACATTTTTATAGTGCTCACAATTTAGCGTTTAGAAAATAGCGCATAGACTTGTAGTCACGCTATAATTTCATGTTATTTTACTAGAATGCCTAAATAATATTTCTGATGAAAACGGTTGGTTGCTCACCAACATCTAATGGTCTCTAGGGAGATCTGCTTTCGTAGCCCTCTCTAAGCAGTATGCCCAAGAAGTCCTCTGCCAGTGCTAATGGCATTGCCAGACGACATGTTTTATTTGTGGTCATCTAACTGTGACCGCTGTGCCGTGCTGTATGTTTACAGGTCCTCGTAGAGAGGCCTGCACGATTGGGAATTGGGAGCACCTGGGTCTGTTGCATCCATTACACAAGGCAGCCTCACGGTCTCCCCAGCGAGCCTCGTTCTGGCAGGACACCACCTGGTAAAGGCTCGTTCTGGCAGGATACCCGCTGGTTGAGTCTCCACTGCTTGCATTTGGTTTTGGTTTAGTCTGCTTTGTTCTCTTTGCAACATGCACAGGCAACTCCCCACTCAACCACTCACTACAACATAGGCTTTATACCGGTATTGTTACATTTACTCTTGGAAAATAACGTCCGTACTATCAAGAGAGACCTCTGGATATGTAAAAAATATACAGCAAGTAAGGTTCTCCGTTATGTAGTAGGTCAAATCAATTGAAACACGTGTGTGTGAATGTTTAAATACAAATAATACAATGTTTACAATGCATTGGGTTTTATGCTTTATTAACAGACACTTTGGCATCCCTATTTTATATAATTAATAAGACCTGCATATAGTACATGTTTTATTTTGTATACACAATACATTTAGTGCAATGCATTGAAATGTAGTTGTATTTACTTCCACAAATATTGGTGTGCTTTCATGACATCCCAGAATCAGCATTGAACATGGTCATTTGTTTGAACTTACAACAGCCTTATATTGGGCTGCCAGAAGGCTGAGAGATTATACAGTATAAAGACAAGCTTGGCCGAACTAAAATTTAAATTTAAACAATGTTCCTAGTTGAGGTGGGTGGATTGCAATGTTAAAAATGTCACGTCACTGACAGGAGGCATCTAGAATAAGGGCCCTATGTTCCCTATTAGAATTCAACAATAGCACGAAAAGTGAAGGAAGTACTTATATTTTGCTCTGGCTGGATGTTGTAAATGGGACAATGGCACATCTGTCTGGAGGTATTTTTCACTGGCGCTACCATTCATGTGTCAGTGTTCCTGCGCCATTGGGATCTTTGTGAGGTGAGAGGCTCAGAGTTGAACATGTCTTTGTTCACTTTATAGGTCCATTTGAGAGAAGGTTCAATTATAAAATGTTAACTCACGTGCTGTGAGATTATTTAGGGCCACCAAGTGGCAGTTTGTAACAAAGGAGATCTCACTTTCAGTGGCGTGATATCTGATTGGTTGAATGAAACAAAGACACTTTAGGTAGACAGAAAAACTATGTTAAAAAGACATAATATTTTATATAGCAAGCACAACTACTGTATCAAAAGTGAACTTAAACCTTCGAAGGTGAAATATCGAGAATGGAATTATGAGCTGTCACACCGAAGTCGTAAGTCATTTCTTTCCCGGTGGCCATTTGTGGCCTTTGCAGCGAGTGTAATGTAAGAGCACCACTGCACTGAATTACTTTTGACCATTCATGTTGGCCCCTTCACAGCTGAGGTTTTCCAACTTCCTCATCCTTGTGGGTAGTTTGACAGAGAGCGAAAGAGAAATCTTGCTCGCTTTCTTCCTTTTTTTATATAAAATGTTTTATTGTTTGCTTCTTTTAGTTGTTAACCCCAATGTCCTACTGCCCCAACATCTTGGCTACATCATAAATGTATAAATAATTGAGTGTTTCACAAAAGTGGGTGTGGGAAGGGTGCTAAAAATTGTATGTCTTGTCATTATATTCCCCCCTAGCACCTTCCTGTGCCCCTTGAGCAGTGTCTGCCTCTCCTGCAGGAAGCCCAGCGATATAGCGACGTCTCGACGGAGGGAGTATTCCCACTGCCGTCTAGTAATGCTGTCACGCGGTGTAATCAAATGCTTTTCAACATACTTCACTGGAAACCCAGTCCAACATGAGGACACCATCTAGGGCAGCGTGTCCAAAGATAGGGGCTTGGACCACCGAGTAGTCGCAACGTTTTTTTTCTGTAAAATATTACATTATTCATTTATTCATTCATTTTTTAAAATCTATTTAATACTCATGTTTGTTTCTTCTCTTTTATTCATTAACGGGTAATGTTTGCTCTTTTTTTATCTAACAATATGCTTCCATCGACAAGCAAGCATTAATTATGTGAATAATGGACGTGCCCTTTTAGGTCAGTCACATCATGCATGAGTAATATTTTGTTGTGTCTAGACACAATATTTTCATATTTTGTTGGGTTATAAAGCCGTTAATAATTTATGTCCTGGATGCTTCAGAACCCAAAAGAAAATCGCCGGTAGTGTATTTTATTTACAACTATGTTACAATATTAATTGTTACAGAACTAAAAATGACCTGTAAAAAAGAAAATGAAGACACTCGCACTTTAAATGCTGGGTTACATATTGCTGCTTAAGTTTCATAAATGGTCCAAAGTGTTTTTAATTTGAAACATAAGGCATGGGTTCTGGCCAGTATGTTGCCCCGCCCTGACCCATCTTGACAGGAGGTCGTAGTGCTCCTCTTGGTATCTGTCAGGTTCTCCTATTTATATTTTGTTGTTGTTGTGTCCTCCTCATGTGCATGTGCTGTGACATGGCGCTCCTTTTGACCATTGTTCGCTTGTTCGCTGGATCATAAAATGTCGCCGCTACAGAGAGCAGGGCCGCGGCACACTACCTTGCATTTGACAGCCTTTCACGTTGTCTCCACATTTGATGACAGTGCTTTTGGTGTCAGGACCCATTTTTGGCATTTTACCACGCAATCGCGATTTCATGACTCTTGTGACTCTCAGCGGAAACTCACGCCAAAACTGTCAGCTGTGGAGTTTCACATATAGGTAGCAGGAGCAGAATGTTACCAACCAACTCCCCGCGCTATCAGAAATGTGTTGCACTGAATTTCAAAGATAATCTCCGTAATTCCCCTTGTGGTTGAAATCACCATTACAATAGCACTCCCAGTGTTCTGCATTGAGTGGCGCTCCTCTATACACTTTGCCCTACAGAGCTCATCGATTCACACGGCCCTCTACCCCTCCCAATACAGCTGTGTGAACTGTGTCAGAGTTGTTCTGGAGAGATTCTGGGGCTTTTTAAACATGCTACCGAGGCCTTGGAAACCAAACCGACTGATTTAAAATGAGTGCACAAAGTTACTACTATCGTTAGTTTGTATGTGGTGTGTGTGTAAGTGTGTGTTTTAATTGTTAAAAACCGTGAAATGATAATTGAAAGACATTCGATGGTTTTATTTCATCATACAATATGCCTTTACCAGCCCTGCCACCCAGCCCAGTAGCATTCCCAGTATGCTCTACTTCAAAATCGCAAAATCGTTGATGGTGTGTTAGTGGGCGAGGGTGGGTGGATGGGGGGGGGAGGGGGGGGTTGTTCAATTTCCAATTACACGTTTCTCCTTTCCTGGCCCCTCACTCACATAACTTTGTTTTACCAGCACTACCCATTGGAACACAGCTCCATTACAGCTAACTTGTCAGTGGAAAGGGCTCTTATTGGAGAAGCTAGGCTCCCTTTACCTCTCTCTCTCTCTCTCTCTCTCTCTCTCTCTCTCTCTCTCTCTCTCAATTATCCCATGTCGGTGTGTCATCCTTCTGTTCTAATGAGAGGCAGGGATCAGCGAAGCACAGGCCCCCAGAGTTTGACAGAGCTAGCTTCTCTCTCTCTTTCTCTCTCTCTCTCTGTCCTAGCATCTCTCTTCTCACAACAGCGAAGCTGTCTACTGCTGGCAGTTTGATTCTAAACTGTTCCCCTGTGCTGGCGGAAGCTGCCGTGACAGAGAATAAAACGAGTGAAATGTGGAGTTTGTAGCGGGCTGTGTGAAGACGGGCTTCTTCTTTACGTGGTGTATGGAGCCTGCATTTCATTTTTAACTGTTTGATAGAGGATATATTCTGTGTTTGTTTTGTACTGTTTAGTCAGTCAGTTAGCCTTTGGGATGTTTTTTCTCTCGCTTTGGGCATTTTCATTAGCATGTTGTACCATGTTACAAAATACAATTTGACAAGCTTATTAAAAAGTTGGTTTACTGTGGTTTTCTTTTGTCATGTTTTCCCTGCTTGATGCTCCAGTATATTCTCTTCAGTTAATAAATCGTTTGTATTACTATTCACTCAATTTGAAATGTTATTAATTTCATTTGTCAGTCAAAATAATTGTCTGAACTGTGAACAGTTTAATGAATTAAGTTGATACATGAAATTTGATTTTCAATTAGGTGCCTGTTATGTAGCCATTTTGCCCTTCAAGAAAGACAATTTATTTCACGCACACCACATGCTGTCTGTTTCACCGCACTGTGCCTCTGGGATCGACTAAAACCAGCGAACACAAATGTATTGAATAAGACGAATGAAGACCTCAGCGACAGGGTAACTGTTTTCCTTAGCATTCGGGGTTGAGCACACACAGTTCCCAAGTAGGTCAACAACAACATTAGATATCACGGAGGCTCACCTGCAAGAAAACCGTCCGAAACAGTTTTGTTGCTCTGGGACACAACTAGCAATTTACAATGTAGAAATTATTATGGTAATTAGGTAATCATCTTTAACATATTGTTCAGATTCTGAAGGTCAGCAGGTCGTGCAATAATGTCACAATCTATCTTTAGTTTAAAATGTATCATTTGAATGTGTTTGGTGTTGGAGAGCCAGCATATCTCCAAAAGAAATCAGCGTCTCTGCTGAATTGTGCACTTTGCTAAACATTGCGCACGACCCTCGTAATCATGACCCCTACCATTGCACGCGCTACTGCTTCAAAAGACCACATCAGACTCATAATAGAGCTCATTAGATTTGTATTGAACAAGCTCTGAACCGGTACAAGTTAGCCTCACACTCGCTCCGTTTTGCCTGCGTGTATATTCCTTTGGAGAATTAAAGATTAATTGACAATTTCCCAGAGTTTTCAGTATTGATGAATTACAGTGAGAATCATTCGTTAATCCAGATGATTAATGCAGTGAGATTTGTTCTTTTAAATTCTTATTGATTTTGATTTGCTCAAAAAAAGACTGTCTTATCATCCCAGGAGGGAAGAGTTCTACTGTACAGTCAGAATGAATCTAAAATAACTTGTTGACAAGACAGCTGTAAACTATATTACTTTAGAACCATTTTAAAATATAAATCTGATGAATTAAATTGGATTTAAAGGAACATTCTTTGATAGCAATATAGCATGGATCCCTACGTCCTCCACAGCTTGCTGCGTGTGTTTGATTTGAAAACACAACTGTACACAAAATGGTTGGCAACTAGTGTTGGTAGAGAATGACTGGAGCCTATGAGAGATATATGTAGCTACAGTACAGATGAATGCTAGCCACGCAGACGATCCTTTTTTGGATGGCCAATGCAGTTACATGCCAAGCATTGTATAAGGCAATTGGCTACACTTGCTAACATTTATGGTCTGTAACAGACGTTTACATAGATGTTTCTATACTGTAATTTGTTTACAAGTAATCAATTAGGTCTACTTGCATGTTCTTTAACTAAATATTGACATTGTCAGTCATAGTTTGTCAGTTTCTGTCTTTTAATTTTTTGTTTCAATGTTTCAAATGGTTTTCTATCGTCAGAGCTTAAGGTTTTTGTACTAAGAATAACCTAACAGTCTTCCTGTTGCCACATTTTGGTGTTCACACTTTAGTCAGAACAAATCAAAAGGACTAATGCTTTTCGGTCTGTTAGAGGCAGTGAGATCTTTGTTATAGAGCTCCAGTGGGAGGTAGCCTTCCAAACATGGGATTAGGCCTATTGTGATCTGTCTAAGTGTACTGTGTTAGCCATATTCACATGGAATCTCTTGAAAGCTACTTTGAAATCTAGGATGCTTCTGATGTGCTAGTGTCAGCGGGGAGGGAAATGCACCATATCTGGGAGCGCGTGAACTCCAATTCAATTATGGATCCATTTTAAATTGGATATCTTTGCGGTTAAAAATCCCAGATTGTAGCACTTTGAAATGGAAAAGCCATAATTCCTGAGACCTACGTGTGATCTGCAAATGAGCATTGTATCAAATGGATTTGTGCTGCCAGCCTCTGTAGAGAAGAGCCCGTTTATTCACCCTTGCATGAGAATAAATGTATGCAATAGAATAGACAAGGCTGCAAATACAAAGGTGCTCAGCCTGTCTCAAGGTGTGAAATCACAGAAATAGCTTGTACATGGAGACCTTGGCTTTGACTTTGGCATGACTGCCATGGACTGCTGCTAGTTCTCATTGCTTTGCTTTTCCTAAAATTCTGTGTATAAAAAAAAACACAAAAACAAATGAACTCATACGGCATCTGAGACCAATTTGAACATGAAAATATCTACAGTATAAGTGTGATTTATTGCAGTTACTTTGAAACTGTGAAACAATACTTTTTGGGGCCACAGGTCAACAAGTTTGAGGACCACTGTCTTATTTGGGGCCCATTGATTGATTTTGGCCTGCTGAAAACAATCAATCGGGCTTAAGACACTCCATTGGTTGCAGATCACGTAAGTTATGTTGGTGCAATGTTTGTCTTTCTGATTGCACAACCTCCTGGGACAGCGTCTTTCGAGCTTGACATGATTAAAGGAAGAATTGCGCGATCATAGTCTGTGATTCTTAAAATGGTGTCTGAGGATATCCACTCCTCTGCCTGGTCCATTTTGACGCCTGGAAATGTGAGGAAATCAAAATTGATTTCATTTTTCTTTTGCCTCTGGACCCACATATTGTGCTCAACGATCCACTATTTTCAAAACATGAAACGTCACTATATATTTTATGTTACATTTTCGTTTTTAAGTTAGATGTTATTGTTTGTATTTAAATTCGTTTTAGAGCAACCTCTGACATTTTTTGCAATTTGGTGACATATTGAGAAGTAATACAACTAATTGTATTGAGGTAATCAATTTAGTAGTGAAATTGTATTTAAAAATTTTTTTTAGTGATGACAAACTACTAGTAGCGAATTTATATTAATTCTGGAGAAAGCCGGTTAATACTTGTCAGTTGGTCATAATAGCCTACTCGTGCACAGCATGGGTCGTGCAGTATGAACATGATATTGCGCTTGCTGTAGGTCAGCAAATGTATAATCACAAATCTATTAACATGTTAGACAACAATTCAGGTGAGCAACAAAGTTAGGACGTTTAACAACTGTCTAGCGGAAACGCCCCACGTCAGCTTCGCTTAAGCTACGCGTGCAGTGTGCAACGGCCTTAAGTCACTTCCGCATTATGGGACCTTAGTTTTGAATAAAACACGTATGGCATTCAAGATGGTAGGGAATCAAATTATGTCTTGATCCTGTACACATGTGATGTTTGTCTGTTTAAAATAGAATTCTTCAAGTCAAGTACTCCGCAGCTTGTTTTCTATTGGGTGCTCCCTCAGAAGCTCCGCCCTACACACTGGAAACGCTTTGCAAAGGCTAGGATGTTGTTTTTGCACCACTTTGTTTGTGCTCCTATTTACGGAGCCGGGGCTGTTCAGAAAAACTGGATAATTTCTTCACCACACAAGGAACGAGCAGCTAGCAAAGAGATATTTGGTGAATTTGACAAAAGGTGTATTAGAAATGGCTTAATATACCTTTAAGGAGCAGGTAGGGCATCTAGCATCTGTCTACCTGTATGCATCTCAAGGATCAGGATTTTTGGGGATCAAACCATGACCTTCCAGGCGGGAATGAGCCGTCGACCCTTACAAAGTGTATGGGACTGAAATGAAAGAGCAGTATGGTTGATTATTTATTTATGTATCTTTCTTTAACTTACCTTTAGCTCAAGTGTATCGTTACATCTCTCAGTGACGGTCAAGGCTAACCCATGTATGCATGTGTAATGTAAACTTTCACATCTGAGTTGAACTGAAACAGAATAGTGAATGCATGCAGCATTGCCTACAGGATTTTGAACCATAATGTGTTCAATCTCATCTTACTCTGTACAAAAATGTACAGGTAAAATGCTCTCTTTGTCCACTGTCACTGACAAACTTTAGCTAAAAGAATTCTTTAACTAAGTTTTGAAGGAGACGCAATGCAATATTTATTCTCGTGGCTGTCTGCAATATGCAAATATTTCCTTAGGTGCAAACAATTAACAAGTTCTGAACTGCAATTATACTGCATACTGAATGATACCGCAAATGCTGGCCCTAAATAAGACACAAATGTGTTTCTCTGTAGTTAAATGCATTAATGGTGCAGAAACCATTATCTCAGCAAACTGCCATGGGTGAATAATTAATCATTCTATCAGTAGCTTGTTTGACCTGAATGAATAACATTTATCCATCGCTCTTTGCCCGCTAATGAAATCCTCTCTTTAATTTGAAAAAGGACATTGACTTTTCATGTTTACGGCATCTAAATCACAAAATGGCGAATGTATAATATTGTATTTATGTGGCAAGGTCAGGAACACTTTGACAGTCAATGTAAAAGCTAGGCTGCTATTTGTAGTTTGTATAGTAGTAGTCTGTTTTAGTAAGCATGCTGAGCTTCCCAGCATATAGCATGGGTCATACATAATTAAAGTATGTTATTTTGCTTGATAATAGGTTTTTTGAATGATTTGGAAATAGAATGAGTATAAAAGTGAGTAAAGGCAAACACCTTCATGCTGTTAAATGATGCTGGCAGCTGTCAGTTTGTCCAGTTCCCTTCCGTGATGATGTTGGCTCCCAAGACGATCTCACCACTGTTATAAATGCCACTCTGCTTAACACACTTGGCTAGGTTGCTAAACTAACCGCAAAAACTAGTCTTGGCAAACCAACACTGGAGTAAACAACACAATCAGCCTACCACATAAAGGATATTCTTCTCAGTTTTTGGCAATTTTATATGATTACCTGATGTGTACGAAACACATTTGGCATTTGTTTTTAGTAAATGGCCCATTTTGGAGATATGTATTCAATGTTATGAGCCACTGGTTGCTTATTGGCACATTTGAAAACTGCAAATTTTAAAGGTAAAGTCAGCTATTGCAAGCTATTTGTAAGCTTATACGCATTTTGCCAAATTCACCAAATATCTTCTTGCATTTCCCTAGCTTACCATTCTCTGTGCGTGTTGAACAACTTCTACACAGCCCTGGCGCTGTAGGAACATAAACAAAGTGGCGAAAACCGCTGACATCAACAAAGCCGTATATTATGCTGTGCTTCAGAATGCATTTTGGTGTGTGGAGCGGTGCCGCGGATGTGTTCTCGAAAATGACTACCCCTGCCTTTAAGAGGATTAGTTATTTGAATGGGTGAGGTAGAACGAGCACTTATTCTTACTTGATAGTTTTTCTGTGGACATTGTCTCCCAGAGGAAATAGTACTATTTACATAATTTAAATAACTATCAGCAACAGCAAGATGTACCCGTTTTTATTCTCTCCTGAAAACACTTTACTCTATGTAGACCTGTAGTATTAGAGCAGAACGTGTGTGTGAGAGGGGAGGGGGGGGAAGGGGGGGTTACAATATTGAATATGATAAACATTATTAAAGCGGATAGAGCCAGCCAATAGCAACCTCACCACACATGCTCACACAACTGTGGACTCTCTCTTAGAGTCTCTAATTAACCTAATCTGTGTGTGTTTGTAGGTGGAGGAAACTGGAGGACATCCACGCAAACACACAGGCCTGTGGTGGGAATTAAAGCTAGAACTCTGGCATGTCAACATGCTAAGTTGGTTCAATCTACTATATTTGGTTTTGTTTTGCTGGTGTGTTTCTGCTTGTGTGAGGGTAGTGGCTGCTTTCTGCTGTGAGTGGCTCTCTCTTTTCCCATCCAGGTCATTTAGTTGCGGCCTCGGTGCTTTTATCCATGCGATCTGCCTGATCGTCCCATAAATGTCCCATTGGCAGCTAGAAGAAGTCTGAAGCCCGGCCGCTTACCTCTTTGTGTCATTTATTTTGCCTTGTGTGTTGCTGCTGCGTTCAGCGTGGACACTGCGTCAGTCTCGTCTCTCCTGTGTGTTTCCACATCACTTGGTCTCGTTGGCAGGTGAGTGTGTTATTGTGGTTGGACTGTCAATGCTGACGAGCTGTTGCATAGCAGGGTGGAGACTGTGTGTGCATATTTGATGGAGTTATCAATCACAAAACAGTGTGGAGAAGGTGACCCCTCTTCTGAGCCTTTGTTTATTTATTGTTATTCATTTGTTTGATTATATTGGGGTTAGGGATGGCTCGCCCAATGATGATGTAAAGCTTTGACATACAGTATGTTGAGACTGCGGTTAAGCACTATACAAATTATTTTCCAGTAATAGATGTTAACAAGTGAAAATATATTTTCCTTTTTCTTTTTTTATCTCATGCTATCTTTTTTTTGTTTGCAATTTCAGGTGTGCATTATAGATAGCAGATGGCAGCTAAATTCCACAGTGTGTAGCATTATGTGGTCGAAGAGACTTCTTTTTCTTAAATGTCAGTGTCTTCCTTTAACTGTAAAGATCCATTTTCCATTCCACTCAGTTTATCTCTTAAAGGCAAGGGAGAGACTCCTGGGCTGGTATTCACAAAGCATCTTAAGGGTAAAAGTAGCTCTTAACATGACGATTTATAGGATAAACTCTAAAAAATAACGGGCGTGTCAGTCCTAAATTTATGACTCCTACACTTTTGGTCTGAGAGGATTTCAGAAAGCATTTTACCGCTAAGACTAGCTCTTAAATCTGTGAAAAGTTAGGAGTCCTCTGGACTACCCCTAAGTCACTAAGACCAACTCCTAAATGGCTGCTGCAGGGTCAATGCTCCCCTCCAGCCCCATTACGCTGGTGTATGAGTGCCCAAGGACACTGTACACCACTGAGATTCTGAGCCTCCTGCTAATACATGCAATTCATATGTTTAATAATAGATTACGCTGCAATGACAGAGGTAATATATGATTAAATACATATATATGTAATATGTTTGTTTACTGTAGGCTAAATCAATTGAATAACAAAATATAACAAAATATAACATTGTGGTTTAGGGTATTTAATAGGGCTAATGTCCTGTTACCTGTGGCTCTTGTTTGCTAGTTGAATTCTGCCATTTCTGCCCTGGCCTGAGACTGCAAATACTATCAGCGATTATCACACTCACTGATGGTTCTGACCCGTAGACCCGTAGAACCCTCTGATTGCTGAGCAGACCCAGAGATGTTAGTTGAGCAACTTAACTCCATTCTTTTACATTTGTGGAACACTAGAGTAAACGTTGCACCCTTTCCCACAATGCCTTGTATTTATTTGTGATTTGTGTTGTATTTAAGTTCCATATTTCTATTTGCAATGTAATGTTTGCCTAATTTGTTCCATAGGTTGGAGTAGAGTTAGTGTGGTATTATTTATAACACTAATTGTGTTATTTGTGTTAGGGCACTATTACAACAATACTCATCTTGTTCAGTATAGTTTATATTTTGTCTATTTGAAGACATCAACACATCTAGCTCCCACTTGTTTTTGCTACACGTTGCTCACCACATTATGATGTAAATACATTATGGCTATATACTATAGTTCAAGTTTGCATAATGAAAATGTAGATGTGTTGTTTAAATAGGATTGAAGCTGCCAATTACCCTTGCTGCTATTTTTGATAGGGCTGGCAAAGCCCATGAACTCACCGACAGACCCATCCCCCTATCAGCCAATCATTGTTAATGAAAAACGGCATCATCCATAGCAACGGGGTTAACCCCACCCTTTCTCTTAACTTCTAGAGTTCTCAAAATTCTTTAGTAGAAGCTTTGTCAGCAGCTTTGTGAATAGAATTTAGGAGGTAACTTAGAGTTAGGAACGTTTAGTACGATTTATGGGTACTCAGCGGTAAGATAAAATGCTTTGTGAATACAGGCCCTGGCGTTCAATTAGACAAGTTCAAAAAAGTCCCTCTTCTTCGCAGACATTTGGATTAAAAGGAAGTCTAAGATCAAATCACACTTAGGAGACAAAGTGAGCGAGCAAACCAAGGCTGATGTTTAACGACTGCCTTTGTTTGTTGTCTGGGAAATTCACTTTCTCGTCCCCTAAACCTTGTGAAGGCTTGCCAAGGAGTCGTGCCACATAAAAAAAAAAAACCTTGATTTCTTGCTTTATCTGAGGACAACCAAATCGATCGCCATCTCCCCATTGCACCTGC
>JAODUH010000010.1:266889-291180 GCA_027564835.1 Typhlichthys subterraneus | reverse complement strand
CCCCCCCGCCACTAGTCATACAATATTAATCATCAGTGTATCAGAAGTTAAACAAGAACATTAACAGTCAATTTCATGTTTCAATTATTGTGAAAAGGCAGTGGTTGGAGAACCAGTAACTAAGCATGCAACATTTTAAGGCATGATTATTTTATTTTTTCGGTAGGGGCAAAATAACTCCTGATCTTTAACTGTGGCTGTTTTCTGATGAAAATTGCTAGGCAAGGCCTCCAGGGAAACAAGATGCTCCACACTCAAATGCCAGCACGATAAAGAGACTGCTGGCTGGCTGCACTGAAAGCCTTCACAGAATTTCCTATTTATTTTTTTTTTTTTTGGGGGTGGGGCATCACACCAAGCTTTGTTCCAAGTGTTTATCTAATGAAATATTTCTGCCTTGAGGCATTGTCTTCAGTGGGACAATAGCCAATGTTTGTAATTTGTTCATCTATTAAAAGGTGAAGCATATGAATTGGAAATTGAAGAAAGTGATCTTCTTGGAAAACATTGTTATAGTTTGCCTTGGTTGTTAGTGAAATATTTTGGTTTCTCCTCACAAGAGGGCATACTATTTTTGTTATGAGAACTGTGGTTTAGGCAGTCAGTGTCTTGATTTAGTAATTTTAACTGAACTTTGAAATCAAGTGTAGAGTAGAAACTTAACCCCCTAGCTGAGCCTGACTAAACCCACTGTACAGGAAAGAAAGCTAAAAGGAGCTTGGGGGTAAAATAGCATGGACCTTGAATGTTTGTCTCATTAATTCAGTATTTAATGTGCGGCTCATAAAACTATTTTATGGTGCAGTTACTCTTTAAGTACAAACTACCATTATGGCAATAACATGTTTAATCTGGATGTTCAATTTATCTGGATATTGACATTTTGAAATTGTAGTTCTGAATAATGGAAAGGAACATTTAAGTGTCTTGCGTATTTAAGGCAGGTTTAGTCATTCTCAAATGCTTGATAACTTGGCGCTCAAATCAAAATGGTATCGCTCCGTGGTCCTCAACGCCGCCGCCGCCTCACACATCAAAATGCATTTAAGCAAAGCATAGTACTACGGCTTTGTTGCTATGAGCGGTGTTCACCAGTTTGTTTGTTACTATTTATGCAGCCAGGGCTGTTTAGAAGTATCTGATAACGCTCTGAGAACGGCAAGCTAGCGAAATGCTATTTATAGATATTTGTTGACTTTTACAGTGTATTAGCTTACATGTAGCTTGCAATGGCTGACTATACCGTAAGCAGTGTTTCTTTTAAAAAGCGTAATTGATGCCAGCTTAATCTTATGTACATTAAGTGGGTCATACCTAGTAACCTAGCTCGTTATCTAATGGCTGAAAACATCCCCCTCGAAATATTCTATGAAATTGTTTTATATTGCAAAGAACATATAATATATAACTGTTCATGGTGGGAAAACTAGCGGACACTTTAACAGACATCACTGGCTGGGGACAAGTGAATGTTCTGCTACCAGGGCTTACATGGCTTATATTTTAGGGTTGCAGCAACACACCTGCAGCAAATTAGGCCTAGTCCTGTAAAATACAGTACGTTTACACTGGCATATGAATCTCAAATTCCATCAGTATATAAAAACAATCTTGCTCCTTCATAATGTGTCAATGACCAAATCATCCATTCGTCAATGTTTGATCTAGGATGGGTTCTGCTAGTAAAGGCAACAAATCATGGCAGACTTTTCTGCCATTATTTGTCACACATTGCACACCTCAAACATCCACTTTACTCGTTTAATAACTAACAGATGGAGAAAGCTGTGAATCCCTGTTGGCATATATATATAGTTGGAGAATTAGAATATGTAAAGTAGAACATTAATGCTAGTTGTTTTCATAATACCAGTGCTCCCAAACTAACCTTTCTACAGGTGCTCTCAGCTTTCTTACTTGGTAACACCAACACGATTTGTTGCCGTTTTCATTTGCAGTTTAATTTATCAATGACCTTGCGTGTTAATATCCTAGTTTTGCTTTTAGTTTTTTTTTTTTTTTTTTTTAACTTTATATAAAGATAATGCATTTTAATGTGAAGATGACGTTTTGCTGCAGTGTCAGTTGGTTTTCCGTCCACTGAACACTGCATGCAAGGCGAATATTGATCATGGAGCTAATGCCTTCCTCCTCCCAAGCAGTCAGCTTGTAGAGTTCAGTGGAAGTACACTACCATTTCAATTAGTGGTGTAACTGTACACTGAAATCGCAGTTCGGTTCATACCTCGGTTTAGACATCACGGCTTGACATGTTTTCACTCACATACCCTAAAAGCTTATTGCCTATATAAGCATCACATTTACAAAAAAAAAAAATCGTTTTTACAGAAAGTGCCATGGAAGTGTATTGTAGAAGTATAAATGCACTACAAATAATTGAAGAAAAAATGTTATTGGCGCAGTCATTAATCCAACAGTTACATATTAATAACTTTGTTGCTCACATGACTTCTTGTTATATAATAATACAATCATGATTCTACGTAACTGGCTAACTTGACTATTATTATGTTTATACAATACTGCACAATGCAGTTGTAACTGAGCTGCGCAGACAGGCGGCACGCCCCCCTCCCATTCATTCTTACCGGTGTGTTATGCAGAAGGCCAAAGCTTGAGACACGTACATACCATTATGTCACTCACTGCATGTGTAGAGGAGGCTATATGTTTATGTTTCGTTTGTTGTCGGTGATTGTCTTGCCACTCTGCTTCTGTTTCGTGTTTGTTTTGGTTTAGTTGGCTGTGTCAAGACAATTCATTATACGACTCAGGAATATCTGTCTTTGTGCTGTTTGTTGGTGTGCGCTGCTGTCACCCCCTCCACACAGCAAAGCCAGGTTTACTAACAGTATGTTACATACATAGTGCCAGTGGTGTGGGGCAAGTAATATCAGCATCCAATTTGCTTGCATGGCAGTGTCCAAAGTCGGAGAAAGAAACTCCTCAAAAGTTCTGCTTTTGTTCCAGGTGCACATTGTCACAGCATGCTATTCCGATCCAACACACGCCCAACATTTCTGAGTCTGAGTCAAGGCTTACAGTTTTAAGGCTCCATGTGGAACTTGCACTTATGAATTTTAGTTGCGCATTATGCTCGCTCAGCTATCTGCGCACCATACTGTACAAATGCATGCACAGAACCGTAACGTCTGTATCGAACAGGTTGATACGAATATACGCACAGTTACACCCATAATTTCAATAGAAGTACACTACATATTTAAAAAACAAAGCTTTTAACACCATTTGCTCACTTTGCCTGACATTCATAGCCTATCCCATGCAAAATCACTGGTACCTTTTCGCATTTATTTTTTCCAAATATAGTTGGCTGGAATTATACATTTGTAGGGAAAAACGCCTATTTTAACTTTGAACACTTCTGTCACCTGTCGCTCTGTGTGGAGCGGGCAGCATGACATGGCTACATGGCATCTTATGTCAGCAACATGCAAGTAAATGCAGCAGGCAATATTGACGTCTGAAAAATTGAGGTTATGTCCATGTATTGCACTATAAGTTAATTGTAATTATCGTGACAGGCCTAGTTGAAATAGCCAATATAAAAAAACGAATATCATGTTTTAATCTCTAGTCTGTGTCGTGAATGTTCCTGTATTCTTTTTAAGAACACGTGCATCAGCTGTTTAACCCAACTTAATAGTGGCTATTTTTATATCTGCAACACTAGTTTTCTCTAATTGATCATTGAATGATAAATGTAGGGCAATGGGGTATATGCTTTTTAGGGCTTTGATTTGTAGATTAAGAATGTTTTTGTTGCGGTTCATCTGAAATTGTTCAAGAATAAAGCTACCACAGACGATATTGATTATGACATAATCATAGCCTGCTGAATTTTGGTTGTACAGCATGGTAACTGAAGGATGACATCAGGTCTTCTACTGTAGGTTTAATTAACTACTGTCATGTATGTGTGTGCTTGTTCAGGCCAGATTGCCACAAAAAAATACCAAACACAAGTTTTTATTTTATTTTTTTATTTGTTGGGGGCCTTCGGCTATACAAAACCAGCTTGCATGTGTTTCTGGTCATTCAGCTATGCAAAAATCACCTTGGTAGCTACATTTATTTGTTTTTCTAATATTTGATTTAGTTTGAACTAGCTGACACTACATTGCTGCACTCTCATGTTCCCATGATTCTGAAATACCAGTAGGTATTCTATTTTGAATAACAGAAATGCATCACCAACCTCTATTAGTTTGAGTCTTCCCTGAGTTGTTTTGTTTCCCTACATTTCTCTGACGGTAAGGTAGTATTGTCTATTGAAGGGATGCTTAGAAAGATGGTCTTGAGGCTGAATATCATTAAAGACGAGGGTTCTGGAATGTAATGAGTTGTCAATTCAGACAAGGTGGTGTAAAGTTCCCCTGAACTGATGTATAAAGTAAATGGATTCATACGTGATTAGTGCTGTACCAAACGATAATTTTTTTTTGGCCAATTAATCTAGTGATTATTTTTTCGATTAATCTGATAACTAAATTATCGATAATATAAATACATTCGATGCCATAGGGTGCTCCCTCAGAATCTGTCACCCACATTGGTAACAGTGTTGTGCGGCCTGCACCACTTTGTGTTCCTTATTACAAAGCTAGGGATGTGTAGAAGCACTAGATTGTAGTTTTCAGCATGTACAGAGAATGGGCAGCTAGCAGTCCATGAGCAGATATTTGCTTAACTTCAGTGTATTACGTTACAATCACTGACTATACCTTTAACTGGTTTTAATATTTTTATGTAAAATCTCTTAACAGTCTTTATCATTAAATCTGAAAGAGCTTGTTAAGAAGGAAGTGAGTGTATTATACATTTAGCCACAACAAAATTAAGTGAAATTCAAATAAATTTCAGGAATACCAAAACATTGTGCAACCTCAAGCTTGGCAGTCCCAACAAAATCATCTTGCAGTAAAATGTGTGCAATTTGAGTAACACTAATTCTAACAGCCAGGAATAACTAAAACTAGCTAACAAATGTAATTCACCCACCAAAGCAGACACATGAACTCCCCTCCTCACCTTCTCATTTTAGGCTGTTATAGGACAGGTCAGTTATACCAGTACTGTAAAATCAGACCTCTGACAACACAACACGGGTAATATGGCCTACAAGTTAACGTTTCACAACACTGTCAGATCGATGAGATTGTAGAGCAAGGGGGCAGCGGGGGTAGAGGGAAAAGGAAGCCGGCCGCTGGTGTTCTAGCATACAGTGCTTTTAACAAGGCAGTGACGGCGCTCGAACACTGCAGATCAACTGCATGCTTTGTGTTTGCACATGTTGTACATGGGCACGAAACAAAAACGGCGCCGCTATTTTCCTCCGCTTCAATGGATCCATGTTCGCGTGTAGCGCCTTTAATGTGTCCCGCAATGTTTTCGTTGATGCTTTAGTACAAATGCATGTCATGCGCTGCATCTAGCAGAGTGCTTTATGCTAACAACAGGCTACACACACCATGACACACATTCGTCGTCTTCTTTTGGTTTCAGGATGACTGGGTGCGTTCACAGCGCATTGCTGCCTTTTATAGTCCATTGACGGCACTGTTTATTCAGATCTGAGTATACAGTTCTAGGTATATTTTGCGAAGTCGATGGTACTTTTTGCAAAAAGTACCGTTATCTTGGCAAAATATACCGATGTATTTACATTAACCGGTGACGTCGGTTACGTTGACTAATCATTCCAGCACTATACGTGATAAAACTGGTAATACATTATTGTGATAAAATCTAATTGTGAGCATTACAATTGAAGATACAATGTTTTGTTTGAGCAACGATTATTTGCTAGTTACATTTTAATCTAAAATAAACAGGGTCAGGATAGTCAGTTTTGTGATTAATACTGTAGGGGGTGAAGGAGCCTCTCACATTGACCATGTTCAAGACCAATTATTTCGCCATGGCTGAACAGTAAACTGACTTGATGCTAGGTAAATTGGAGATGGTAAACAATTGATTAAACCTATTTCATACAAACAAGGCGAGTTTTCAAATAAAACTCTGGACTTCAATGTCAGTTTGTTGCCAGTGGCAACGTTTCTCTCAGGCTTGTGCTTTTGTACTTAAAGGAGTGGGTTGGAGCCATTCGAGCATATTCACCTTATTACCCTTAATATTGAACAATTTTCAACCATGATACAAAGTGTGCCTAAAGCAATTTTTCTTTCAGGAAGATGCATGCCGATTGTTTCATAGGTTGTGATGGAATGGAATATAATATGCAATGCATCTTAGAATAGGTGTGTTGTAGTGCCCCACGACTAGGGCTGCACGATTATTCAAAATAAAATAACAATCTCGATTCATACCGCTGCGATCTCATTTTTACATGAGAACGATTCTGACTCATTTTCATTAGGGACATCAGCTGCATCAAACAAGCGCTCCTACTTTCTTCCTTAACGATTGATGGCGTAACACCACCTGACGCAGAGCAGCAAGAGGAAAAATATACACACACTCAGTAGTGAGAGTGAGGCAGCGAGCATGAGCGAGTCACCGGTAGAGTGAAAGGAGTTGTATGGCTATAAAAGTAATGCACTCTCCTTTTAACACAACTCATATTTTGTTGCCGTTAACCCAGAAAGGAGGACTATACAGTCTTTTTGATCAGTTGATCAGATCAGCTGTTCGGGTGCGTTTTCCAATCCCGCCTTTTGAAATGAGAGACAATTCAGACGAATATAAATGGACATGGAATTTTGTTGCACTTCTGTTTTATCTTGCAATGATTTCGGCCTATAATAGCTCCACATTATTTCTTTGACCGAGGGAGGCGTAAAGCTTGCAACTCTAATTCGATCATTTAATTTAGAAACAACGGAAAAATGCTAGAACACGCACATGGCAGCACTGTCTTCTCCAAGACAGAGGCACAAATGTCCCCAATGCACTCCTACTCTCTTTACATTCACAATATAATTATGCAATGTTTTTATGAGCTCCCCTCCCTCCCCAACTAGTCTTCAAGAGTGTTTTTCTGTTCAGTGTCAGATTACATTTAAGTTAAAAACAGGAGAATTCCCTTTCCGTTGTCCAAAGTTAATGTGCCTAGACTCGTGATCTAAATTCTAAGCAAGAACATTTGTTATTCTCATTTTATCCCGAATCGTGCAGCCCTACCCACGACCCACATGTCCTGTTCTTCTCAATATCTCAAAAGCAAGCAAAAGGCTGTGTTGAAAAAAGGTGCATGTTGTAGTAAGGGGAGAAGGTGTCTGTGCGTTTGAGCACTGTAGGGGGAGGAGCACAGAAGTGCCATACACTGGGTGTGTGTGTGACCAAAGAATCTTCTGTCTTCAGCCGTTGGGGTAAATCCAAACAAACTGAGTGTCCTTTTTTAAATGCAGTGCATTGAAACCTTATCTGCAGTGATCCTTTGTCATTGCGCGATGCTAGCTGATGCCGTTAAAATATTTGTTTTGCTGACATAGGGACATAATTATGAAAATGCTCTGCCTGCTTCTTGTGACATGAAGTTGCACGCTTTAAATGTTTGGTGTCATGGCATTAATTTATTATTATTATTATTATTACTACACAATGATTTGTCTGTTATCTTGGGGTTCTCATCTTTCTGCTGCTCAAGAAATTAGCTCGTCTGCACTAGTCATGTATGTATGCTCTTGTCATTGGCTTACATTTTAGCTAATGTGTGTTGTGATTCGCTAGACGTTGACAAGACTGGACGATGTTGGAAGCTGGTTGGTACCATTGGCTTTTAAGCTCAACATAATCCAGGCAGCAAGCCTATCTGCTAGATGTTATCAAACTGAACTGCCTGGCTGTGCTGTCCAATGTCTGTGAACTGTATTTATGTGAAGCATTGTTTCACATAAGATGTTTTTATTAATCAGTATTGGTCATTTTCTTGGCTTGTTGTCCTTTTTATGTCATGGACAAATTCTCCTCTACACTGAAGTGTCTGCATCTGTTGGCTTCACCGTTTCTCCACTGCTGAAGTGACCGAGTGAAGCAGTGTTGTGCCTTGCATGGACTGCAGTACCAAAATGAGCAACCCCGCTCCAATTATGACGTGATC
This sequence comes from Typhlichthys subterraneus, assembly GCA_027564835.1. Taxonomy (NCBI): domain Eukaryota; kingdom Metazoa; phylum Chordata; class Actinopteri; order Percopsiformes; family Amblyopsidae; genus Typhlichthys; species Typhlichthys subterraneus. The sequence goes on along the minus strand of JAODUH010000010.1, from coordinate 283,076 downwards.
GCCTTTGACTGTTGCTTTTATTTTATTTTCCTGTTGCTCTATCTAACATGAAGTACCTTTTGTGTTCACATTTTGCAGACGGCAACTCCAAACTAACATGGCAGTCAGACTGTGCGACGTGGCTTCTCTGCTTAGAAGTGGTTCGTGGGCAGCTGAGCCTTGGACTGGGGTCTGTGGCATTTCTTTCTTGGGTCCTTAAGGCCAGCAGGCCTGCTCATACCAATGACTGTTTTAGCTCTGTAAATGTGTGGATGCTGCAATGAAATTGACCATGTGTTTAATCTTGTATTGATGGCACTTTGGTTTTGTCTAAAGATCCTAAAATGGTTATATGCAGCCTGTCTGTACCGTATTGGTGTGGTCTAACACTATCAATTGACCTATCCCAAGCCCTGGCCCTTTCACTTGTCTTACCTAGTTACTGTAACTAGGTAGAACAAAACCGCATAGAAAGCTATTACTGGAAAATAGTTGATGGGCGGTTCCCTCAGATTAAGAAAATGCTCAAATGTTATTGGAGGACATGAAAAAAGGGGCGGGGTTTGGGATAGGTCAATTGGTGTTGATACTAAATGCACATTTTGGCAAGCCATAATCTAAATGTTTTAAGAATAACAATAGACACTGGTTACTATAAATTGCTCTATGTAATGCTGTGTGCTGGATATGTTAATAAAGGATGACTCTTCATAAATGTAATGCTGGCTGTCTTATCATATAGGATTCCGGCTACAAATATAATTACATTACTCATGACCATGTCTGATTGTCGATTCTACAGCCTATCAATGGCTGCAGATTCCATTAAGTTCAATACACTATTTGTCCCCAAAGTGCAATTTGTAAGGGCATGTAGCGAGTCCACTATACATAAAAGTACAAATGCATAATACTATGACACAATGCTAATGCGTTTGATATTACATTAATAAAATAAATTAGTTTGGGACTAAGGTAGTCCACTACTCGCATATTCAAGTGGTGAGGTGGTAATCTTAGACCGAAGTTGAGAGAGTGCTCCTGTAGGCTCATTCTTTCTTGATTTTGTTCTCTGTGGATAATGTTTCTCTTGGCAAAGTATAACCATGAAAGATATTTTTAAAACGGGTCTCTAATATTGCTTTATCAAGCATTCTCCTTTCAGATTAGGTATTCCAGTGATTCTATTGTCCATCGTATAATATGAATGCCATGAATATCAAATTAAATCAGTTTTGAAAATAATGCAATTTAAATGCCTGTTTTGTGTTACCTTTGGTAACATCTGAATATTCAGCTATTTTAGGTCACTTGAAAATAAAACACCCTTAACCTCTATAGAGAGGTTTAAATTTAAAAATTTAAAATTACTCTAAGATCTACACAACCTTGTAGCGTCAAGGAAAGGCTGATGGGGTTATTCAGATTAACAACAATTATAAGTACTGGATATTTGTTATCCACATTATACTATGTACAAATTGTATTTTACGATTGAGCTTTAGCCTTGGGTTCCTGATATTTTACCGTGAGGTTTTGAGGTTAAGGTTTTATTTGCAATTTATTCTTTTTTTCTTTCTGCACTAAACACCCTTCCACTAAATGGATGGCTTGTCCATGTGTGAAGAGCATCCTTTTTCTTGTTTCTTTTAATTTTTTTTACTGTCCTTCTTTTGAGTCTTTGAATTTTAATTTTGTTGGGTCTAATCTGCAGCTCTGACTTGAGTTTTTCCCATCTCTTTAGCAGGTAATTGCTGCCATGGAAACACAGCTGTCCAATGGGCCAACTTGCAACAACACAAGCAATGGTCCTTCAACAATCTCAAACAACTGCTCCTCTCCTGTAGAGTCAGGGAGTATAGAAGACAGTAAAACTAACTTGATAGTCAACTATCTTCCTCAAAACATGACTCAAGAGGAGCTGAAGAGTTTGTTTGGGAGCATCGGGGAGATTGAGTCCTGTAAACTAGTTCGAGACAAAATAACAGGTAATATCCATAGTCCAGACACAGACTCATTGATGTGCCCGTTTGATACTTGGGGAGTGCCAAATCTGCTGTTGCTTTTTATCATTTGCATATTATCACTTCAATGATACCGTTTGGCAAAAATTGAATTACTAGTAGTTAAACCTTTTTAAACAAACACAAAGAAAACAAAGTAAAGTTTTCAACTTCTCCCCAATTATCAACATTAGGCCTGTGCATGTTTTTTTTATAGCTGTTTGCGTACACACTGTGATCTGAGCTTCATTAAAGCTACAGTATGAAAGAGCACAATGTTAAAGTTTTTTTAGTTGTCCATTATGCCATTCAACTATTTGTAATTTACTTCTAGGTTCTGTTAGCAAAATGTTACACATTTTTTGTGAGCTGGTAAATATTAGATGTTATCAGCAGCAAAACTTGCATGCTAAATGTGGGAGTCAAATGTAAGTTAAATTGACATAGCTGGTGTTGGTTTCAAAAAGTCTATACCGATTCAAGCAATATGGGTTAACATCTAAATAAGAGCCAGGCCTTACCACGACGTTCTCGACAACATTTTAATTGCCTTTACTGTGTAAATACTTGAACGTTGTTTTACTGTACCTCATTACTAAGCAACAGTTACATTTTGACTGTCACAACAGCTCAACTATTGTCCCAACGAAGCAAGTCTGGCGTCACTTTAAGTTTGAACTGACACAATGTGCATTTGGGCAGGTAGATGGCTTCTGACTTCAGATGGCTTTTAAAGAGTAGCTTACTGCTTTTGACACACATCGACATGGCCGACATACTCTCTGGATGTGAGCTGGTATATGATGGCTGAGGCTGCTGTTCTCATATTGCCTACCGCGTTGGCCAAGGATATGGCGTCCTTGCTGCTCATATTATTCGATCTGACTGTTTGGGATCTAGGTCTTAAGTAGCCTTTTGAGCCTTTTAATTTGCATTTTGGCCTTAAACATCCACATCTTTAATAAGATTTTATCTCTCCATGAATAATAGTCTGAAAGGGGTTTTGCTTCTGTGAGAAGCCCTCTTGAATTGAGGCTCTTAGATTCTTAGTCATTAATGGCAGGGTTGGTCATTCTCGAGAACGCTTGCTAAATTCGAGCTAAAATCAAAACCATATCCCTCCGGACCTCCGCTTCGTCCCTCCACACATTGAAATGCATTGTGAAGCAAAGCGTAGTACTACGGCTTTAATAATAATACATTTTATTTCAGGACTCCTTTCAAAACGCTAAAGGACATCTTGCATAGTACTGTACATGGGCAAATATAAAAATCAATGTAACACATAAATATAACCCAATTTGTTAAAATATTCTATAGGGCTGCACGATAAACCGAAATTCAGGACATCTAATTACGTAATTCTCCTGTCGTTTAAAAAAAAAAAAAAAAAATCTTGTTCAATCATGCGTAACGCTAATAAAGACTCTTGTTTTACAGATGAGCATATTTGTCGGGACCGGACACTCGTGACAATCCCAGGCACATCAATAAATGAGCAGCATCTACTGAGAAACTCTGCTGTTATTACCATGGATGTATAATGGTTATTACTGTAACTACTATTAGTATCAACCGCGAAAGACGTAAATCAAAATTACACTTCACGTCAATGCCTCATACACGGCAGTTCAGGGGGTGTCACAAACATTTATCAGAGCAGAACAGACGCATAATGCGTGACAGACAACTTAATTAACATTATATAGCAAGGTGGACATTTGAAAACCTACTGTTAATATATCTGCGCATTCTGGCTCCAACATGTTTGTTCCATCAACTCGTCAAATTCTACAGGGAGCATTTTATAAGAGTAGCGCTGTGAGGCAGATCAACAACACTTCCTTTTTAAGGAAGATAATTAGCCTTTAGGTAGCTTCACTAATTTCCACTCCCAAAACTACTGCAATTTAAACTCCACACCTTGTACTTTCTGGATTTGTCCCTATAAAAATTAACCTGTCGTTGTCCGTGATGTTGTTCTTCTCACCGGATAGAATGTCAGTCAGATGTGGTGAACAATGGCTTATAACAACGCCTTTACAGCAGGCAAAGGTAGTAAGCCTCAGTTGTGTTTACTGACCACCACAGCCACTTACGATTGACATTAGTTTGCCTTCTGTAAAGTATTTCTGTCACAGAGAAAATGGTTAAAAAATACAGGGACAGTGTTATGTACAGCGCTTAAACGCACATTTGAACAGCATGGGTAGTAAGTAGGCCTAGTAAGCGGGAAAACGTAAGTGCAGACAGATAATCTTACATTTTGATAGACTGAAATATTACTCCATTTACATGATTTAACTATTGCTGTGTGTTTTTACAGTTCGCTGCCAAGCTCGTCTTTTCTCGTCTCTGCTCTCATTCAAGTTCACCATTTCCCCGCTGTGTTCGGGGGAAACTGATTTATTGAGTTCAAAATAAAAGCTTCGCAAATACAAATCTCTAAAATAAGTCTAAAGTTTATAAGTAGCAGGTAATTGTAATTACCCTTAAATAACAAATGATACGTTTTTACAAAAGCTGATGAATACTATCGCATGTATATTCCTTATTTATAGTTCTATGGTGTATTCGCGTAACTCTGTCTAGTCAGCTGAATGGAAGCATCGTGGCGCAGAATTCAAACAAAAACAAAACAAAGGCAAAACAAAACGTTCATTAATCATAATCGATGTGCAATGTCCAATTAATCATGATTTTGATTTTGGGTCAAATCGTGCAACCCTAATACACTGTTATTGGACATGGGAATATACATATTTTGTTGTTGATGTGAGCGGTGTTCCTCACTTTGTCTACTTCTACTTCCTGTAGAAGTTTTGGATAATTTTGTCAACACGTACAGAACAGTTGGCTACAAGGAGATATTAAGTGAATTTGACTAAAAGTGTATTAGCTTACAAATGGCCAGCAATTGCTGACTATACCACTAAAACGCAACCACCTCTGATTTAAATATTCATGGTGGTAAATGTGTTACAGTGCTTACTAGGGGTGTAACTGTTCGGTTCATATCTCGTTTTTTGAGTAACGTTCGGTTAATATCGCATGTTTTTCTTTATTTTTTTTTTCTTCCTTTGAGCGGTATATTCGGGGAATGTTTTTCTGGCCTAGATTACATTCAGTAGAGTAGTCTTTTTTTTCTATAATTTCTGCCACTAGAAGGTACACAAGTACCAGCTTCTTGGCCAAACGAGAACACTTCTTGTTGCCGCCCACACATGCCCACTATGCTGTAGCGCCAGCACTAGGGAAACAAAAAATAGATGAGGTTGGATTACGTTACAACACCCTGCTGAGGACAATATTCCACTATATCCTAACATAGAAAATGGTAATTGTTTTGCTGCTGTATTCATGTTTAAAATAAACATCCTTTTTTTTTTTTATCAACAATTTGGAATAACAAGAAGAATACTGTAGCTTCATTGCTACAAGTTACACAATGCAAGAAGACGGTCGAACAGTTTGGAACCACATGATGGCCAAACAGACCAGAGACTGAATTAAAAATAACTTGGAAAGTTTTGGACAGTTCTCATACCTTGGCGGACATCATGGATATTTTATTGACACACGTCAAATAGGTTTAGTGAAAGAGACACCCGCAAGAAAGGTAACTGCTGCGAAGACACAGTATTTGTGTGCGCTGCACGTCTTGTAATTTCTCAGCAAAATGACACACACAGGCATTGATGCTTCTAAAGTGTGATGATATTCCACGTTGTTTCGTTTGAGTAAAGAAGCGAAGGAAATAGAATTGTTGCCATCTGACGGGGGTTAATTCCATGAATTAGAACACATGCATTCTATAAATCGCTTTGTATTGTGTTTTGACGACTATAAAAAGGCTCAGTGGTTCTATTCTAGTGTTGAGCTAAATGTGAAATGGAAATTGTAGTTCAATTACGGTAACAACGTATATGAGAGCTCAACAGGCTGCATCTGTAGCAGGTTGGGTGTGTCTGTGTGCGGACCGCAGTTCTGTATTTCGGAACCGCGACACGAAACGATCGACGATTGTATCGCGATTTCAGTTTCAGATCCGTTACACCCCCAGTGCTTGCGTATAGCTGTCCGGCAAATGAAGTGTTCTTCTGTGTGCATCAATCTAGTGTGCTTCCCCTTCCCTTAAGTCTAGGTAGCCTAAATCTCCAAGACTATAACTTTTGTTGCTTCTTCCCTGAACCATCATCATTGCACTATTCCTAAAAGAGCAGTATCCTCGGATATGCTATCTTGGCTTAAGTGGCCAATGGAAAGACTATTCCAACCATTTTATAATTTTTTTTTTTTTACATCTTTGTAGCTTCCTACTGCACAATGCATGCTAAAACTGACTTGAAAACAAAAATGTTGTACAGTATGTACCAGTTTCCTGTAATTTGAAATGGCAGCTAGGAGTAACCCTACCAACAAATGGGGCAGTTTCATTGTTTGGTTGAAATTAGGTTCATGTCATCATTATAAAAACATTTGATTGTCTAGCCATCCATGAAATAAAGCAAACTGTTGAACCGTGCGTGCAGCAAACTAATTTGGGTGTTTTGAGCTTAACCCTTTTCATACCATGAGTTGTCTCTGGAACTGTGCATAATTCACTCAATATCAAGCAAAAATATACTTGGCACATATTGAGTGTTGACATGTATGGGTCTATAAATGGCTCACTGAGTGGTCTCAGTACAATAAGCCATCTTTAAGTTTGTGCCATAGTGATTTAGGTGCCTGTCCCCACCCTTTATTACCGTTCTAACATTTTGTGTGTCCCGACTGAGAGGGGTTGTGACAAGCATTCATGGTGCACCAAGACTGTTCCAGCAAACTGGCTGACTACCAACTGATCTGAGTGTCTTGTACGGTTTACATGTCATTGTTTTTGTTCAAGCCCTAATAAAGACTGGTGGTGGTAAATGGCTGTCTAAAGATGTAGCGCTAATCGCGCTGCTTGTCTTCTAGTTTTTAATTTAGCAGCACCACTTGGCCAATTATTGTCTGTGAAAATTGTGCACTTGGTAACGAAAATTGTTTTTATGTTGTCATTTAAATCGTTTAAGTAACCGTTCTCTCAATTGTAACATGGGCTTAAAATATTTATATCTGGGAATGCGTATCTCCCAGCTTTCATGTTTACCTGTTCTGTGATAAATGTGCAGATATTCCTAGTGTGGTGTGCTTGGTGTTACTTCTACATCACAAATGCAACCGGGAAAGCGGCTTATTCCACCTTTCTGAATGCCCCGAAGGGGTTTGATGTGCAAATATTGAACATATTTTCAGTGACCAATGACCACATAATGTACTATACAGGCGTGCGTTCTTTGCAAACCAGCACTAGCCTAACTGTTTTGTTCAGGTCACGGCGACGTGAACTCGTGCTGAGACTAAATCCAAACAAGACACAGGCGGCCCAATGTTCTTCACATCCTATTAGGTCATTTAATGTTGACGGTACACAGACATAACTATCATTAATTTTCTGCGTATGTCTCCCCGCAGCCCTGTAGCATTATATTTGAGCCAGCTTGCATGTGCGTGCTGCTACATTAGTGCTATGGCCAAATGTTTAGTAAGTCTTAGCTGTGAGTGTTGCATGTCTGCTTAATCACGTAGGCACTGCTCAGCCTGCCTTTAGGTCATCAACCCTTCTGTTCATTTAGAGGAAACTGGTGCTTTAAAGGAAGCGCGCAGCAAATGTTCAGATGTTGGAAGCATGGCCATGCCCCACCTACATATTCTATACACATGCATGGCTCACACTAGCTGCATTTACATGGACCCCAATATTCCAATTCCTATATATCTCTAATCGCTAATCATACTAAAAATACGTATTACATATACAGGTAAGTAAATTAAATGGTATAAATATGAGAAACTGCTGGAGTGGTCTTTTAATGCTTTCCCCAGCTGTAGTTTTATAGATTTCATAGGCTTGGAAAATGTATTTAAATAGAAATGTAACGATAGTGGTATCGATAAAGACTCGGATCATTACAAGGTCTGAGAAAACTGTCAATAAAAATGAATGATCCCCATCCCAAGGCTTTACTTGTACACCCCTCCTCCTGTGTTTTTAATAGACAATCCGGCACGTGATCAGATATGAATACTAAGTACATGATTGTATTTTAGGAAATTTGCATGCAAGACATCAGTTGTTCCTCAGTTGCTAATGGTTTTCTAAGTAAATGCGCATTTAAAATAGTCTCATGTCTCTGTGGGAATATGAATGTCTTCTGCCTGAGCAAGGTTTCCGTTCAAGATGCTTGTGTATTTGCTGGCTTTGCTGTCTCTGAACTTGACCGGCGGTGGAATTGCATCAAACCCCAATGGTGTGGGTTGTAGGAAATTGAATTGCTTCTTTACACAGTGTGTGTCAATTTGGTGTACATCTTGGCGATGTACTGTAGAGGGAGCAGAGCACATTGAACTTTAGCGTGGCCCTATGTCAGAGAGGAGCCTGCATGAAGCCAGAGGAATAGCCTGTCATTGGTGATATCCGACACATTTGCAGAGGAGTTGGCTGGAGACGGGAGCTTCCAGAGCCAAGTTTGTGTTGCTATGTGCCCTTGTGTATTCATACACATGGCTATTTCATTTCAAGCATTTTGGAGGGGAAAAAATGCATCACAAAAAAGTTTTTTATATAACCATGTACAGTACATGAACTCTTAACCGCTATCATTGTTTCTCTTTGCATTTGCAGGACAGAGTCTAGGTTACGGTTTCGTGAACTACGTGGACCCAAAAGATGCCGAAAAAGCCATCAACACCTTAAATGGCCTAAGACTTCAGACCAAAACCATCAAGGTAAAGTATCACTAGTGCTTACGTTAAATGTTTGATTGCGTTCAGTGACGTCTCTCCTGCCCGACTGAAAACATTTGGTACGTAGAGAGAAGACTGCGAACGAGAGGAGCAGAAGTGTGAAGCCTATTGTCAATCTAGTCACAAGCGACTTTGCTTTAGGCCTCAGTAGAGCAGAACTGTTTCTATGGTTGCATGTGCTCTGGTGCAGCGCAGCGTATTATGCCGGTACAGGAAGGTGGCTGCCATTAGCATTCATCAGGCAGTGCTTGACGTGCTTGTGGAAAAAGCTAATTTGTTTCATACAGTGCAACAAGACTCATAGATGGCAGTCACATTATTGGATGATTTTTTTTTTTTCTTTGACGGTGCATTGTACTGACGCCTTCTTAATGCTTGAAAGAAACGCTGTTTAAAAGCAGAATTCCCCCCCCCCCCCCTTATGGATATGAAGATCTTGCATCGTTCACCTGTTCTATAGGAATGGGGAATGCAGTTTATTTAGTTATTTGCATCAAGTGAAATAAAGCATAGACTGGGCCACTGTGTGGAACTACCAGACGATTGGGAGGGTTCTTTAGTCTCACCTTCACTTAGTCGGGAACAGGTTGAAGTTGGTAGACTGGTGACCCAAGTGTTGGGTCTTATCGATCGGGGGGGGGGTACAAAAAGGGTATCCTGTTTGGAGGTTTAATTAAAGCGAGTGCATTTTATTGAAGCAATCTATTGCCAGAGATTGCAGAGAAGGCCTTGTGAAGGACCATTTAGCAGAGCAGCTGACACTGTAATTAAATATGGCCTGGCTGCGCTCGCCGGATAATAGACGGCCCTGTCACAAACCTGCAGCTACCAAGCAAGGGGAATGGCAAGATACAGCAAGCTGTATGCTACACTTTCTCTCGATCTAACCTGGTGCCCAGTTTGAGCACAGCCATGCGATAACTTGTATGTAATGTGTCTGACTTTCTGATATCTTATGACTGTCCCCATGGCTGTAGAGAGTGTGGAAAATAAGCAGAGGGAAATTAATTTGGCTAGTCAAGGGTATAATGATGTATTGACCCACAGTACCTGGTAGATGAGTATCTGGACCTTCTAAGTTTTCTATTAATTTCCTGATTCATGGAGACATTTTGATTTGTGACTTGAACTGCGGACATTTACTAATCCCTGTGCAAGGCTTTTAGAACTATGTTCTGGTTCTATGGAGGGTGGGGGCAGCGGCAAACAGGGCAGCTAATTTGACAGAGGCCTGCTGGATATAAATTGCCGTTGCCTTGAATAAACATCCCATAATGCTGAGCGAGCTCCATTTGTTTTATTTTAGAAAGAATCACACTGTCCCAGAAAAGGGGCTCCTCATGCAGAGCAATTTTTTTTTTTTTTTTCTCTCTTGAAGCTAGCTCAAAAACCTTGATCCCCTTAACATGGTGCGATCTATACATCAAAGGTTCCATCAGATGAGGTGTAAGCACAATTACATTGTCTGCTCACAGACTATTTAGTTGTTTAGCAGATGCATTTATCCAATGTGACACAATGCATTTACAGACTCTGGTACCTATTCACACAAAATAACATGATATTAGACCAAGTACCATGCCTCGGCAGTTGCCAAGCTATATTTTACTATGTTACATTGCTAGATCACATGTTGCCAAGCAGAGCAAGCTCAATAGTACTGTATACAGCAGTAAGTGGCTCATGACTACAGTTTGCTACAATATGTTGAGGCGAAGCGCTTTTCTTTCACTTAAACAGAGAAAACCATGGAAGGGCAATATTTCTGTCTCGTTTTAATACAATGCATGGCCCTCATAGACTTCTGGAAGGTAAACTGGTTTATTTCTTATTATATTCACAGCCTGCTTTCTGGCCCTGGACATAAGAGTGAAAGACTAGTTTCTGCTAACGGTCTCTACCAGAAATAGGCCAGTGTCGGTTTTCATCTGTCTGAGTTCATGTAGCAAGATATGCGATGAATAACCAACCCCCTCTCATCCAATTCATATTAGAGGTGTGTGTATTCTTGTGTGTGTAATGCTGAAATGGACTGTAATGCTGTTGAACAAGCTAACCGGTAGTCATGCGATCTGTCATCATGCTGTAGGTTTCCTACGCACGTCCGAGCTCGGCCTCCATCAGAGATGCAAATTTGTACGTCAGTGGCTTGCCAAAAACCATGACTCAGAAAGAACTGGAGCAGCTTTTCTCGCAGTATGGACGCATCATTACCTCACGCATTCTGGTGGACCAGGTGACTGGTGAGTAGAATGACAATTAAAGGTAAAGTCAGCTAAATGTAAGCTAATACAGTTTTCAAATTTAACAAATATATATATAAAATAAGTGGCGACACCACTCGTATCAACAAAGCCGCAGCACTACGCTTTGCTTCACAATGCATTTTGATGCCACACACCGCACGGGACCACGGAACTATACTGTTTATGATATGAGCTAGAAGTTGGCAAGAATGACTGACCATTCCTTTAAGGAGAGAGAAAGTCCCCTTCCCCTCTCTAAATCTTGATTCTGGCAATGCTGTGATGGCGCACATAATGTAACTGTTTGAGATGCCACATGTTGGTAATGTCATTAATTTTATTTTCATTAATTGAACCACTTTCCTTTTCAAATGTTTTCAGATAATTTCACATCATAAAGGCTCACTGACTGACATTTGAGACAAAAGATGTGATCTATGCATTTACATTTCTTGAACCATGCACATTCATGAGATTCATATTTACATATTTTGTATGCACAGGATGAGCCCTTGTATTCTACTGTACACAATGTAGGTGGCCATTTTTATTGATAAGGTTAGCCAGCATTATCTCTGATGCATATGAGCCAGTATAAAGTGGTATATATTTTTATTTTAGTGGGGGAGGGGGTACTCCTTTATTAACTTGTTAAATAATCTACACGCCTTATGGTTTCCCCAGAATTTAATTTACACTTTAAACAAAGCAACATGGTCCATATTCTTTTAATGTTGAGCAATATAGAAATGTCAGTGTATTCATTTGACCCTATCACTCAGCTCTAAGACACCACAGCAAATACAGAAGATATGGCTGTTTGTAGTCTCTCCAAATAATGTTTGTGCTGGAGTTGATCATACATGGCATGGCTGACCAGAATATGAAACTGGTGTGAAGTAGCAGGGCTCTATGCGGGGTAATTTTCCTTCCCACTGCAGCTCCCCCTAGCTTGCACTCACCTCAGTACACCGCCCCGCCAGGAGCACAGTTGTCTCCAAGGAGTACAGTTGCTGTAATTCTTGTTTCATGAAAAGAGCTAAAACAAATTTACAGCCGCCGTTATCTCAGTTTCCCAACTGCCATGTTGAAATGGAAATCTCATAAAATACAGAAAATGAATTTCTCCAAAGCAATTTCCAAAACACTTTGTTCTTTCCCTGCTGCAGCATTGTTTAATTTTCTCTCCAGCCTAAATTCAGGAGGGGACTAGGGGACTATTTGTTGTGGCCAATTTAAGCCCCTTCCCCCCCATTAGTATACAATAAGACCACCAGTTATGAGTATACTTTATTTACCACAGTCTGCAGTTGCTTACTGCCAATTTTAAGCCTGCGATCAAATTTTCAAACTCATACATGTTTGAACATTGAGGGGAAAAAAGCATTGTTTTGAAAAAGGCATTGTGTATTAGCCAGTGATGCTGGATAAATGTATTTGAATTCTATCAAAACAAAAACACCCCATTCTCCAGTGCCATAGGGTTCTCCCTCCGGTGTTTATTTTGTTGATGAAAACAATGACAAATATTTAGTGGGCAGCACGATGTAAAAGTCAGGCGAGACTTGTCTTTTAATGATCACGTTCACATGACTGCAGTGACAGATCGACAGATATAACTATCATTTTGCGCTACAGTAGGACATATAACCGGATCGATTCAATACGCTAGTCTTAAAAAGCTAGCCTACAGCGCAAATCCGGATTCAGTGTTTCACCTATATGTATTCAATAGCGGTGTTGGGCCTCCGGGTCACATGGGAAAGAGATTTAAAGTGATACCAACCATTAATAACACATTTAATGTAATCACAACAGAAGCAATGGCAGCAAAGATACGTGTATTTTATTCGGATTGTGGTGGAGATAATGTATTCATTTTCACGTTATCTCCATGACTTGTCTACTGTATTTCTGTTTTTCTTTAACGTTCTGAAGAAACGGTTGCGAAAGTTTGTTTGCCATGTTTGTTTACAAGTCAAATTGTTTCTCGCTGGGTATCAACAAGATTTCCGGTTTTGGAATTCATGACTGGGTCATTTGGGAATAGAATCAGTTGGTGTGTGGTGTACTGTTTTGGCCAGGTTGTTGCCCTCCACACACATCTTTTACGTTTTGTAAACTGATAGGATCGTCTAGTGCAGAGGTCGGCAACCTTTTTGATACAAGTGCCCTTTTCAAAATTTCTTGTTAATCAGTGTGCCATATAATATAAGGCATACATTTAATTATGACATCACATCAAAATCGAATAAGGAATCATTCTGTAATTTTATTCCAGCTATAGGCACCATGAATAGCAAAATTTCATAAAAAAAAGTTTTCTCACATACTCTATATATTATAACCATATAACTGTATAAAATACAAATAAAACCAATTTGGGTTACAGTATATCTAGTTATACATTTTCCCTTATGGGGATAATTAAGATAACAAGCATAACAATGAGAATAATACAAGAACGTGAATGCTTTTGAAATCATTAGAAATCATTAATCTTGTTCATCAGAAATAAATGTAAATGTGTATATTTTTAATCCTGCGTGGTTACAGATTACAGTTCCCATTTTAGCTAAATTATTAAAGTGTATTTTCTGACTAAACATGTTTTGCAATAGCATCAATAGCTTTAATTTCGCCACAAGATTTATTTGAATAACAATCCATCTAGCATGTCAGGTTACTTCTCTGCCCCATCCTTGAATGTTTTCTCACTCTTGGTCTCAAAATGGTGTTTAACACTCGATATTCGGCAAACAACATTTTCAAGACATAAAGTACCACAGCACGGTCCTTCTGTAACACAAACCCCCATTCTTGTGTCCAGGAGGCTTGAAATGCCCGAACATTTACTACTTTAATAACTTTCTTAGCTAGCGAACCTGCCATTGCAGACATGCTACTGATCCCGCTCCGGTGTGTGTGTGTGTATATATGTGTATATCTCTCTCGCTCTCCCTCTCTCTCTCTCCATGATGTCCTAAGGTATGAAAACTGTCCAAAACTGCCAGTTTACTTTTAATTCTGTATCAGGCTGTTATCTCTTTTGCCATCGCAGTAAATGTTCCAAATCTATTTGTTCGTCTGCTTGCATTGTGTAATTCTTGTAGCAATGAAGCTACTAGAGCTGGACCAGAATATTCGATCTTCGGGTATTTGTTTGATGTGTAAGTGCACAAGTATTAATTTTGGGATTTGAATGTTCATGGAGTGCCATTGGCTATTGAAGATTTAGCAGAGCTCCTATTCTTTCAATTCAATTGTTAATCAGACTGACTCATGTCCCAACAAGCCCCGCTAACATGCAAACGAGTGACAGAATGGAAGGTTAGTCTGCAGGCTAATATGAAATTACTGCAACAACGGTGCAGACAGAATTTCTTAATCTATAAAGCGTTTTGGACTAAATGTTTTACTGGATTAGACATTTGCCAATGTAACAGGATTGTTTTGGACTGTTATCGAATGGTGGATTAAGTTGTGGTTAGATGCATGAGTCTAGGTGAGTAGGCTACAGTACCGGTGTTACCTAAATTTTTCTAAAAAGTCCTGACTGTTAGCTTGGATCTTAAGTTGCCGGTATGAGTATTTGTGTCTTGTGTCCGTCCGTGTCTGTCACATCCTCCCACTGCCATCATGTAGCTAATCAACACCATCTGAAAGTGATTGGCCAGTGCATCCAGTGGTATGATACGAGGCTGGAAAGGCAATGATGACTAGACTTAACTTTGGTTTTTGGCCATATTGTAGCTTATGAAGGCATGAGTGTTGGCGTTCACCAATGTTGTACCTTGTCTTGTCTGCAGGGGTGTCCAGAGGAGTGGGCTTCATCCGCTTCGACCGACGAATTGAGGCTGAGGAGGCTATAAAGGGTCTTAACTGCCAGAAGCCGCCGGGCGCCACTGAGCCAATCACGGTCAAGTTTGCCAACAACCCCAGTCAGAAGACAAGCCAGGCCCTCCTGTCGCAGCTCTACCAGTCACCCAATCGAAGGTACCCAGGACCCCTCGCACAGCAAGCACAGCGCTTCAGGTAAAAGGGGCACACCAAAACGTAGGCCATACTGCTTTTGATCATGAAACTATTGACCTTCCAAGGCTATTGAGACTACTATCTAAATCACGTCCCAGCAGTATAAAGTAGCAATCATGTTGGAACATGTTAATACTGGACTGGCCTGTTAAGACCACCCGGATCTTGCAAGCACATTATTTGTTTGGCTCTGCACATCGGTCTTGAATCTGTTAGCAGGTGATTGGACCAACGAATCAAAACGAGGTCCACATTTCTTTCCCAAACCGAGACACTTGATTGCTGTCGGCACAAACTGAGCCCACCTGTTATAGAACGGGCAGACTTTAAATTGAGAGCTCCCAGACTGATGGGTAAAATGACGCACATCATGCATGCAGAGCTTTCAAACGCATGATGGTCTCTCCAGGCTAACTCTGGACAGAACACAATAAGTTCCTATAAATCCACTTTGCTGTGTTCCTCCTGTTGCTGGTGTAGGCCTGCTACACTGTTGGGTGTGATGGGATTTGGCCATGCATGCTACATAGATGATACACTCACTGTTAACAATTGAGGGGAGGAAATGGGGGTTTAATGTGTATCTTTCTCGAAGGCCTTATTGGCCATATCACTAGAAACTAATCCACTCTTTAATTTGCTCAACTTATCACTTGACTCACCTGGTGTGACCTTGGTAAGATGGTTTGCACATTAATTGTCTCATCTGACTGTCTAAATTGTTTGGATGTAATGTTCTTAGAAGGGGGGGGGGGGATGTTCCTGTTTGCTCTACCATGAGGTTGCCTTTTAGCTCATGTGTGTTGGTGTGTATACATGTAGACACACAAGGCAAAATGTGTCATAATATTGTAAGTGTTTAATTTTTTATTTTACGTTTTCACTCCCGCACAACAGGTTTGTCTCTGAACAAACTGTTAACTAAATGTATCATGTATTCATATTTTAATGACCCCTGTGCAATGCATGACATCATATTGTATTATATATATATAGATATATAAACTGAAGTAATGTCAATTATTCTTTTTAAGGTTGGACAATCTGCTAAACATGGCCTATGGAGTCAGAAGGTGGTGGGGGGGGGGGG
>JAODUH010000010.1:236859-261830 GCA_027564835.1 Typhlichthys subterraneus | reverse complement strand
AGGTGCTGACCTTTTCGGTTAACTGGCGTCTATGCGTGGTCGCTCTTCCTATTGTGGTGTCCCCGGACTAGCTGAAAGAGGAGCCAAACGCCGTCTCCGCTTTCCGCCTCGAGGCGGTGACATTTGGTGGCGCACGTGACGCTGGCCTGGCCGTCGCTTCAACACTTCCCATTGTGCTCCTTTCACCGTGCGTGTGCGGTTACATGTGTGTACTTCTGAATAGCTACTGCGTGTGTTTGTGTGTGTGTGTGTGTGTGTGTGTGTGTGGTGGGGGAGGGGGGGTACTGTACTGTATATGCACACGCTGAATTACACAATCATTTCCCTGAAGGATTGTAGACCAGAAAGTTTGTGCAATGTGGACTACAGAGATTAGGGTCAAAGACATTTGTGCTACAAATACCCTGAATGGGTGACACTAAGTGTATTGCAAAAAATAAAAAAAGGAGAGCAAAGTGTGCTGCTGAATTTAGAGTTGAATTGGCCTAACCGTCGGTGCGTGGCAGCAGACTCATTACTATGCAGCTTTTCTAACTAGCCTGGTGCAGAAACGCAGGGTTTATTTTAAGGCCTGAAGATGTTCCGTGCTAGCTTGCCTACTAAGGCGGGCGCGTCCGTTTCCTAGGCACAGCTATGAAACGGACGCCTAGTGGAGGCCAGTAGACTGCAGACACCGATCGGAGCGGTGCCAAACCATGACAAACGAGCTCCACGACGCCCTCTTCGCTGCTCCGCTACCTACCTTATTTCCGCGTTGACGTTCTCGTAGGCTTCCTCCGCCTCCTTCAGATCCAGCGCCTCCCTCTCTGGAGCCAGAAACACAAAAGGTCAGACAAATTAACAATGCAGAGCTGTTGGGGGGCCTCTATAGCTGAATGTTGCCAAACACAGAGCTCCTGATACACTGTAGGCTGCACGAGCTGTATCTAGGACTCTAGGATGTGCAGCAACGCGCCGTATAAACACACGAGTAGCTATCTCCAGGTGTGACGGCTGCCGGAATGCCCACAGGCTCAATTAGCCGCTCCATACTGACAACTGTGTTAACCAAGATAGAAAGAGATTGGATGGGGGGAGGGGGCGATAGTGGTTATGTTTGTTTTTCGTCATCACATCACTCGGGGTGTTATTCCAAGATGTCATGTTTGTGCAGCAAGTGTTTATCCTGAACAGCTGTGCCTACGCTGGTAAAGGTTGGATCCTCATCTACAGTATAAGGCGCTTTGTTGACGCTGAACCGGCATCATAAACCACCGAGGCGTTCGTTATCAAGTAGACGTTCCGGAGTGTTTCGCTTTCAGGATTGTATTGTACGCCCAATGCGTACCGTTGTGACTTATGGCCGAATCGTTTGCTTTCGAATCGCTTTCCATACGGGAGGCCCTAGACATCGACCGAGATTTGGAGAGAGCACCATTTTATAAGTGAATTGCATTGTCTGCAGGCTCCTCCACAGCAGGATTAGGCTCGAACAGAGGCTCTGAAAAACCATATGGCGCTGTAGCGACATACGTGGGCAGTCTGTGAAGAAAGCAGAAAATAGTAGTTGGGAAAATGGGGGTTGAAAATGCTCTGGTTTAATTGTCTTGTGTCGGTGGTCCTTGGGATTTACTGGGGATCTCTCTAAGAGAGAACGGGTTCAGGTTCTGTCATCGAGGGAACTCTCGCCAGGGCCTGGCACCGTGGCAACAGAGCAAAGTGTACGCACAGCGAGGGCTGTGTGGGAGGCTGTCAGAGCCCCGGTCTGAATACCAATTAGCATGTTCCTTGCATGTGGTCTCAGCTGGTCGCCCATAAACCCCATCACCCCCCACAACACACTAGTCCCACAGCACCTATTTCACTCCAAACCTAGCGCAGATGTGCTGTGTCCGAGAGCTGTGATTTCCAGAGCCATAATAGCTATTTTTATGACTCCGAGAAGGGTAGGTTGGTCGGTACCCCCCACCCTCCCTGCAGTCCACACCCACCCTAAATCCCCTAAAAGTCCTTCACAACTATCCCACACGCACACGTTTGCACTCTTTATTCCCATCCTATTACACTCTTTTATCACTGGCGCTCACACACATCCTGGAGTTGAGCAATGACAAAAGGAGAAACAGAATACCGTGCGGGTGACCTCTGACCTCTTACAGCAGCCCATGCGTGCGTGAGTGTCGAGAGAATGGGGATGGTAGGAGGAAAGAGATTAATGGAGAGAATGGCTAACGGTGCAGAAGCACCCTGTGTGCGCACCCGTTATTGTATCGAAGGTCAAAATCTCTCCTCTATTCTATGGGAGGAATAATGTATATGGAGATTGGATTATCAGTTGAACGGCCATTGGATATAATTGCTTCGGATGCAATGGGTCTATATTTGTACTAGTGAGAGATTAGTCGGTTAAACGGTTTAACGCTAGTCGGCACCATAAATGCTAGTCGGTTAAACGTATTATTTCATTGTATTGATCTATTTATTGAAAGTAGTGACTCAGTCAGTATCTCTTGCCTCAGCACGCACATGAAACACCCAAAACAATCTGTTGACGCTGCGAGTGGAGTTGGTAGTGCTTGATTTTCCATGCGTTACTGCTAGCTAGGGAAACTCTATAAGCAGCATACTTTTATGTTGCCACTACGGTACCGTAGCTTCGATCGCAGAAGACGACTCAGAGGTTAAATTTGCAGTGCAGCGTCATGCATTATTCAAGAGAAACATATAAAAGGAATTTGGATTCACAACCTGTCTGCTTTCGATTTAACCTACAACTGCATTTATATTGTTAAAAATAAAAGTCAAAATTCCGTTGCGTTTATGACAGTTTGTTCACCTTTGTTTAAGTTAGGCTAAATATCATTTTGCTAGGCTAAACTAGCTATGGAAGTACGGTAGGCCTAAGCTATAATTAGCTAACGCTTCAGCACAACCAATGCAGCATACAGTACAGATATAGTCATACAGAATAAATATAAAGTGAGAGTTGCATGACGCTCTTTTCCCACTGCCTGTGTAAAGGAGCTGTTTTGGCACTCTACCAATGTTGTACCGTAGGCTACTGTAACTGTTCATACTCGTTATAACAAGTAATAATAATAATAATAATAACAATAGTAACTTGTTACTATTCCTGAGTAACTTGCCCACCACTGATTGTGATTGATATGTTTTTGTCACACACGCACGCACACACACGCAACATAAATGTCAAAACAACTTAGACTAAAGCAAACTTTGATCAATCCCAATTACTGTATGTACAGTATGCTGATGGGAATGATTTCTAATAAAATATATTTTTTATGCTGCTGGATAAATTAAGCAATCTCTCTGCATTCATGAATTCTTCACTATTTTTGAAATGCCTTCAGTTCTGAGAGCATGCTACATTAACTTCCATTATCATTGTGCACATTAAAATGAGATCTCAGTTCCACGTTTGAGCATAGGAGAAAAAATGCCTTCCAACCTATTTGCTGCTCTCAATATGTTTAAAAGTCCAATTATTTGTGTGGCTATATTCAGGGATTTTTGTAAGGGAATATGTAGGGCAAATGATTATCCGTGTGCAACAAAATAGTTTTGGTTGCGTTCACCTGTACAGTTAGTGTACTATGAGCACTGCGACCTATCAGGAGGCTTGTAAAGCACAGCGGCTGCGTGTAAAAATAGGAGACATTGCATTGTCCGTGTTTGAAATCCCGTGTGCATACATACCTTGAGCCAAACACCACAAATTCTCTGTTTACATGCGGAATGGATCAATACGCAAGCCAATTTCCCTCAAGCTCTCAGGAACGAAGGCTGTAAAGTGCCGCTAGGCGCATCATGCTAGTGCCTAGCACGCGCGCGCGCGCACACACACACACACCTGCTATGGCTAGAGAGCTAGCAGCTATGTGTAGGAGTTGGCTTTGTTGTCCGTTATTTAAAGGTATGCTCCTTAATGTGCATTAAATATATAATGTGTGTTATAGTCCCCTTTTGGGAAGCGTGACAACAGCATTGCCCCTCCCTCTCGTTGGCTTGCGTTACTCCCTACTCCTCACCCTACAGCAGACTCACGGGCTCAAACTTGTATTGCCCCCTTCCCCTATACATCCATATGCATTTGGGGCAGTGATTTGGGGTTGGGGAAGGGAAGGGGTTAGATTTAGGGGGTTCGGGATAATGCAGTCAAAGAGTGTACTTTGTACAGCCTGATCTGGATGCAGGCCATGGCTTTCCTACTGGTCTCCCTTCACTTGTTTCCCCTCATAAAATCCTCGCCTGGCTCTTTTCCCGTCCAATAATCTCCCTTCCCTTTCAGCGTGAGCAGCGTGTTCTGTCTCTCAAATCACCCTCCCTCAGCCGGCGAGCGTGTTCTGACTCCAGAGCGAGTCGGGGGTAAAGTATAGGTTCTTTCCCATAATGAAATGTTTATGACAGCTTGTAGCGGTGATCGAGGGTCTCCTGCATTTACTGTCAACACGACTGGCAGTGGCTGTAATAACTACCTGCTCGCGTCAAAGAGGACCGCCCATAGGCGCACGTTGGTGACAATTTTTTGTTAAAATGGGCACATTAGCAAAAATAATGGAACAAGGGAAATATTTTCATTGCCGCGCCATGTTATTGGGATGGTGAAATGCCTGTTTTAATGAATACACAGAGTTAGGAAATTGAGCATGTTACACTATTAAAATGAATTCATAATGAAACAAACATTGCGTTTTACAAAGCAGCGTTGCAATTTCCTGTGCTTACGTTTCTGTGTGTTTATATGAACAGTGAGTGATTCAGATACTGTGGCAGGCTTTGAGGAGAGGTCAGTCTCGCCCCCTGTACAATGGTGTCGGAGCGCCTGATTGCGTTCAAGCCGAGTGAACAGCAGCAGCGTGCAGATACGGCATCGTGGACTATCAGCACGATTCATGGCCTTGCGTCTGGCTCTGCTGTGTCTGTTTCCGGCTCCCACTCTCTTCCGACGCTGGGGAACAAGAAGCCCATAACCCAGAACACGCTGAAATGGGTCCCGCCAGGCTACAACTGCTAATAAATTAGAATCATGTGCCGGCCCTCTTGGATACGCTAAACGGCACTACAGCGCTTGATGACGCGTTCATTAACCCAAAGTAATTATTTAGATTTCAACGTATATTAAAGAACTGTAATTTTTGCTTGATTTGCATGTGTCTAATGGAAAATACTGTTGCAAAAACAATTCATGCTATTTTTGAGTGTGCCAATCATTTCTTCCTACGCGCCTCAGTTGACAATCGTTTCTTTCCTGTCAAGCTATGTGCTACACATATTGCTCTGCATCTTGTATGCAAAACATTCAGGAGGTGCAAAATGTGTGAATTATATTTAGTGTATATCGTACAATTGCTCTAATTAGGCTAATTGTACCGTATGAACGTGTACACAGAACCCTGCAAGGGTTAAACTATTATCAGAGGAACATAATGACTGCAAAAAAAAAAAAAAACATTTAAGAAATGTCGACTTCAGTAATCATATTAGCAAGATTTTCTTCATGAAAATCTACAAACATACAGTATTCTAATAAATATGCTAATGTGGTATTCCAGTGTACATTGTGTCGCTGTTTACCTTGGTGAACGTGACAGCAAATGGTCTGTGTGGCGCCAGTTCACTCTCCCACAACTGGGCTCTGTTCATGAATATGCATGATGTAATAAAAGCCCAAGAGCCGACCTACTTCTGCGTCTCGTCGGCTCCTCGTGACGCGCTTCCCTTCCGGGGTAACGCTGTCATCTCGCAACATACTGTAATAGCAGCACAGAGCTCACCCTCATGCTGTGGCCGCCCTGCCCTCACCATATGCTCTTGTGTGATGATAATCGTCCCCCTAGTGGATCCACAAGGTGGCCGTCTACCCAGGGGGCACAGCACTCACTTATTGGCCGTAAAACAAATGGATCTATAGGACAGCAACATATTTAGATCATATAATGTACAAGTAGTATTGTGCCTGATCTAGTGTCAGTATTGTACGCATACAGAACAGTACTGTCTGCCCCTGAGGACAGTTTGATTCTTATTTAGATAGTAAGTGCAGAAGTAACAAGTAGTATTGTGCCTGATCTAGTGTTAGGTGTTAGGTATAGCACCAGACTTAAAGCAGGTTGCACTCTATAATACACCAAGACATCAGTGACCATGAAATCCCTCAAACTATGGTTCAGCAACCATTGCAGCGACTGTGTTTGGATGCAAATCCCTAGCACGTGTGGACATGCACACACCCTTTATCGGGGATCTGTGTGAGCTCACCACTGCCCCCTGTGGCCATAAATTAAACTGCACACATTTCTACACTACCACCGTAAAGAATCCCATGTAATATATGTATTGTAAAACGTTGTGTAATTAGGTGTATATAGTATATAGACGTGAATGGTTTGGAGCAACATCTGACTAATATGTCATTTAGCCATATATACTCTGATACTACTACTAAACACAGACCCATGTGTGACATGACATCATTTCAACACTTTACTAAATGTCTCCGACCTATCCTGCCATTCCCAAATCTATTTTGGACATGTCAAACAAAATGCAACACAAGGGATATTTTGCTTGAAGGAGCAAAAGTGTGTCCAGAAATGGAAAACAGAGTGGCATTTGGCCCTTGGTAGACACGTGCAGCCATCCTGCTCCACTCGAGACACTGGAAAAGGCCTCACTAGCTTGCTTCTGTAGTGGCGTGACACTGAACACAAGAAGTCGGGTTAATTTGCAGAAGATCAAGTAAGCAAGTAATGGACAAGTATGCACTGACAAAACAGAGCTCTTGACATAACTAGGTCTCCACACTGGAGAGCACTCATCCGCACCATCTCATGAAATGTCTTTATCTGGAATCATCTTGGTTGGATGCCAAACACTGTTAGCTTCAGGAGCTGGGGAGCATAAAAAAATATATATATTTATATATATCTTTCCGACATCATAGACAGAAAGTTGGCAGCCACTCAAATCTGAATGCCAGCCCCCGAGATGTGAAAATGGGCTAATTCGGTGTATCCCTCGTATGGTTGGAATCCAATAAATTCCTCCTGTGGCTATCGGCGCACGCGAGCGCGGGTGAGGGCCAGATCTTCTCAGCCTCTCGACAGCTCAGCAGAAGAGGATGGGGGAGCTCATTCTGTCGGCATCCCAAAAAGAACCGCTTCACGCGTCCTCCCCCTCCTGACTCTCCCTTCATTTGTACCGGCGGTGCCGCTGCTCCAGACGAGCACAATTATGTCTGTAGGACGCGTCGCCCTCAGCCCAGGGGGGTCGGGGGTCGCGCCGAGTTGCACCACGTAACGGAACCCCCCCCTCCCCCACCCCCCGCTTAACATTTCACAGCTAATTTGGAAAGTGCTGAACAGAGCCTTTAATTAACATCAGGCCCGCGAGGGCAGGCGAGAACGCCAATCCGCTCGCTTCAGTTCCCCCGAGAGAGGCCGGAATGCGCCGCCTGCCTTTACCTGCCAATCCGTGCGTCCAAGGCGGACTCATCCCTGCTCTGCCTGCTCACTCCAATGTGAGCCCAAGGCTATACACTTAGGCAAATTGTCTGTAAGGAGAACGCGCCATAGCAAAGCAATTTCTCCGCGGGTAGCTGTAATGACGGCAGTTTTGAGAACATCCAATTTGTGTGTTTACAAAAATGTTGATGCTGGGGAGATAATTGGTGTTTACATCGGTGTTTAGAATAAATGCCCGGTGGAGCTATTCTTCCCCATACATCCATGCTGCGGAAATGGCCTCCTGAGGCAACATTGCTTTTAATCAAATAAATGTCGTTTTGACATCCAGAAAGAAATCCTCTACTGTATAGGCCTATACTGTATTCAAACTTCAACAAACCCTGTCCTCTGCATTAGCAGCAAAGTCTTCCACAGCTGGACTATAAACAGTCAAGTTGTGCCATTGATTTGACAGTGATTTCGGGGCTTTAGCATGCGTTTACATCTGGCTTCCAAAGTGCTACGGTAATGACGCCGTTTATTCATTACGAGCCAAATGCATCTTATGTGACAAGATACAAGTTGAGCCTGCCACATGTCTGTATTTACATGTATTAGTGTAATCAAATTCAGTGTACAAATGTCCAATAGTGAGTATTGATGAGGTGGAGCGGTGGAATATGGCAAGCGCATTGGAAATGTACTCTCAAAGAGTCTATCACTGGATCCTAAGCTCCAACAGCCACCGGCTTACAGCTGCGACTACGCTGCCTATAAGCAGTTACAGGGCAGCTTAAAGCACACACCGAACCAGCACAGTGAGCAGCATGGACTCGACCGGCTCCGCTCAAAACAGACAGCAGCAGCAAAAAGCTTTACACGCTCAGCTGTATACGCAGAGCAAAGGGAATGGCACCATGGACAGCTCCAGCAGCACCATGGACAGCAAGAATAACACTGCACGACATGTACTGGAACAGGCCAATGGTAACTGTTAAAATGCTCTAGCTAGCATGACAGCCCCGCTGATAGCAACTAGAGCTACATTGCTGTTCTCTGCCTCACGTGTGTGCTCTTGTTTGTATAAACGTGCGCCCCTGTTTTATGTGAACCAGGCGGATAATTGATCATTACTGGTGGGACGCCATTAGAACTGTCCAGACTGGGAATGTTGGGAATGAACTCTTTCACGGATAAAAAAAATAAAACAAAAACAAAAACAAAGGAAGAGGACAATGAAACGGCACACTGTGCGGACGTCTCCTTGAATGGGAGAACAATCCAGAAAGGAGAGAAAAAATAAATAAATAAATAAATAAATATATATATATATGTATATATGTATATATATATATGTGTATATATATAGAGAGAGAGAGATAGAGAGAGAGAGAGAGAGAGGAAAGGGAGAGGGTAGCGAGTGAGCAAGCGCCGGCTATGCCCACGCTGATGTGCATGCTCAAATCTGCAGCTCGATGGGGACACAGGAAGTGCAGCAGTGTGCCAGAGGTACCCTCTAGAACAAAGGATGCATGTGAGAGGAAGGGGTCATTTGATTGGGAGGGGGGAAGGGAGGGCTAGACGGAGCCCTGGAGATGTTTTTCTGTAACGTGTCTGCTTTGGAGAGACACCAGCTGCCACAGAACTAAACTGAATGTCTAAATCTGCATCTGCCCCCCCCCTCCATTACACACAAGCTGGCAGAGGGTGCTAGTGAGTCACGTTGACCTCAGCCAGCGCGGCTGTGCCTCCACACCTCCGGCAGTTTACTTGCAAAATTATTATTTTTCCTCGATTATATCGTTTCTGTAATTGTTAGGAGCAAAAATTGAAATTACAATTAAAATGTGATTAATTGCACAGCCCTAATAGTACACATACTGTACACACTGTACATACAAATACAGCTCCCCTATAGCAGCTCACATACAGTACAGTACATACACGCAATGTGATGCTGTTGTGTTGCTACACAAGTGTTGAATTGTACCTATAGCACATAGACTTAAGATCATCGATTGTATTTTACGATTTGTTTG
Organism: Typhlichthys subterraneus; assembly: GCA_027564835.1. Taxonomy (NCBI): domain Eukaryota; kingdom Metazoa; phylum Chordata; class Actinopteri; order Percopsiformes; family Amblyopsidae; genus Typhlichthys; species Typhlichthys subterraneus. The sequence goes on along the minus strand of JAODUH010000010.1, from coordinate 252,343 downwards.
GTTATTTTAAATCAGTTGTATTGTCACATACACATAAGACAACACCCATAAAGGTTAGCCAAAGTATATAGTATATGTGTATAAAATTGTAGAAACCGTACACGATAAAATAATTGAAATTGTGTAGAGTACCCGTAAGAAAGTTCAAAAGAAATAAAGAAACTAAGTGTATGCTAATTAGCAAAATGCTAGACTATACAAATAGTCCAAGCTTTGAATGGCAATGATCCCATATTACTCGGTGTGGTGGCTCATGCATAACTTGGTTGTGAACTCGCATTCAAATAAAAGTGGTTCAACCTACCATTTATTATGCTCTCAAAGGAATTCATAACTGCTGCCTTTTAAGACGGGCCCATCTGCCTGGTTTACTTGCCTTGTTTTACAGTGCAGCCCTCCCCAAATCCCAGGGGACAGGGCCATTGTCACAGCTATAATCAAATAGTGTGTGTGTGTGTGTGTGTGTGTGTGTGTGTGTGTGTGTGTGTGTCAAGCAGGAGTGTGGCTTAAAAAAACAAAACAAGGCCTTACCGAACAGTCTTACATCAGTTTATTATTTTTGGCAAATACAAACAAATGCACGACTGAAGACCGTGCAATGGGCAGTGCCATGTAAAAATGTCCCGGCCCTTTAAATAATACTAGGAACAATGGCTAGAGGCAGTGCTTTGGCTATAAACACTGATACAGAAGCTACAGCCTGATAGCAATTATTTAGACGTTCACTTGCTAATTATAATACGGCATGACATGTGCCCAACACAATTTCAGGGCAAAGTGTACGTGTGCACACGCGCGCCATGCTAATGTCTCACCACACTTGCATTTCATATTGTTCTTATTAGCATGTTATGCTATTGCGATTCTCTTGATATTACTCTATGTGATACTTGAAATTAGCTGTACCACCTCTGGATGCAGACACAGAATAAATAATAATGTCAGAAAGGAGGTTAAATTACATATCCAAATAAGCAATAAACACAAATTGGATAACAGTGATATGGTGCGATGCAATTTGTTAATTTCTTCTGAAACCAAACTTCAGAGATAATTTAAACAATAAATGTATTTCCTTCCTGTTGTTGAACCTCTGAATATGATGACACTTAAACCTGATACATCTGTAATATAGCTATAAAGATTAAATGTCTGCAAGAATGTACACCAATCCAGCTATGCAGGAAAATTAGTGAGTCTATTATTTATATTGCTATTCAAAGTGGAGAGTCTAAATACTGTTGTCATATTAGAGGTCAATAACTTAAATATTCTGTGCGCGTAAAACATCAAAATCAAAACTATAAAAGAATGGTAAAACAGCTGTTTTTCCTCTGCTCTATCCTTCCATATCAATATTGCCAGTAAAAATTCCACTACCCTACATCTTAAACCACCTTGCACACAAAGTCTTCGGAGGCAAGAATATAACCTGAGGCTTTGAACCGTTTCGTGAGCCTTCTCTGTTCAATATGAATAATTATTTTTGAATATGTTCAGTCACTCATCCCTAGTCACATCCTCTGGCTAGCATACTCAGCTTCGCTTAACGCAAATGAAAGATTCACTAATAAATAAACGCACGCACACACACACACACACACGCAACCACACACAAAGAGACTTCCGTTAGCTCCAGGATAGTTGAGGAGAGCCATTGAGCCCTCCCTGGGGATAGAGGAAAGGGCGGAGTCAGACGGTTGCAAGAAGGGATATCCAATCAGTGAAATCAAGGCGGCTGACTGGTGAATAATGAATATAAATGGAATGCTCTTCTCCTGCGTGCTGCGCTCTGCTGCTACGAGTGGGAGAGTGAGCTGATAAACAGCTGCTTGTGCGATTGGTGGTGGGGGGGGTGTTTATATAGAGAGAACTATTTTACTGTCTGTCAGTTGGGCTCGTGTGTGCGTGTGCAGAAGAGGCCTATTGACAGCCTCTTCTACAGCTCTCTGACTCCTGACAACTTCAATCAGTAGGATGAGTGAGGGACGAGGAAATGGTCGTGCACCATGTGAGTTTGTAAGAGGTGTGTGTGTGCGCGTGTGTGTGTGGACAGGAAGTCCTCTCCTAAACCTCATGCAAACAAGAGCGTTCTACGGCTGGTCCTGGAGCCGTGTTTTCAGAGAAGCTAGGAAGCACATTTGCTGGCTCTCGCCCGCTAAATCACATGACATGTCACCTCCCATTAAGGTGCCAATTATCTATTAACACCATTGCCTGCGCTGAGGTTGCTGAAAAGTCACACACCAAACAGTGTGACCTGCCATTTTCTATCAACAAGGTCCGGATATAGAATCGACATTAGTCTCTACATGATGCCTGGCGTCTGTGTGAGAAAGAGAGGGAGGGAAAGAGGGAGATGGAAGAAAGGAGAGAGAGAGAGAGAGAGAGAGAGAGAAAAAAAAAAAAAGCATTGCACTTTGCTTAACACAAATACAATCCCAGATGGTTTTCTTCTTCGCCTGGGAGGAGAGCGAACACGCCGCGATTCGCGCACACGTATGTGTGATTTTTAACACACGCTAACCACGCTACACTGTCATCCACCGTCGGCCAGTTAAAGTGCCTAGAGAACCAAGTTATCCCATCTGAGACTTTGGTAAACACGGACATGGGTAAATAATTTGTTGCAAATTATGTGAACAATAAAATAACATCAAATTCATCAGAAAAACCGTGTTACCGGATAATTGTATATCAATGGGGCTGGTAAATTATTTTTTCACATAACATAATTCAGTGAAAATATGTGAAAGTAAATAGTCTATTTATGTGATGTCGTTCAGTTCTAAAATTCACAAAACATAATATATGTTCAATAACCCTTTGTGATCTGCCCACAACATAATAAAATTCACATAAAATACATTGGTTCTTTCCGCCAAAGTACAGTAGCACTGCCATTCTCTTTCAGATAGGTCTCTGACAGATTAACTTTACAATAAAGGCCTCAAGCTACAGTATGTACCTTAAGTATTCATAATGCATTAAAAGATCTCTGTTTAGAGGTCATGAGCTGCACAAGAGCATTTAACGACAGAATCAAATGGATTACTGTTTGAACGACATTAATATACAGTAAATAAGAGGATTTTCTGTTTTCGCTCTGAATACAATATATTGAAAAGCAACAGATTCATGTTGAGTGTATTTTATTAATTATTTTTACCTTGAAGCACAAAGGAAAAAACCAATAGCACTGCTTTGCATGCTGGGCACAAGAAGGCCAGGCTCCCATTTATAGCAAGAGAAAGCCTGAAAGAGCAAAACAAGAAATGGGGTGGGTGGGGAAGGAGGGGTTTAGATTTATGCTTGATCTGGGCACTCAGCTTCATAAGGCTATAACAGCACTCATTTCATTTCAGAGATTAATTCTTTACCACACAGAGCCCCGTAAAACCCCACTTCATGGGATGATGTAGTGGCGGGCGGTGGCACTGGTTTTCCCCCCGCACCCCGTCTCTCTCTGGCTGCTCGCTTCACATTTCAACAAGGGGGTTAAACTGTGTTCCACTCTGGAGGTCCTTCATGTGGGGTTTAAAATATGTTTGACACATCAGCCAGTAATGGGCTTTCTGTCGTTTACCACCACACAGTCACTAGTTCATTTTTTTTTTCTTTTTCTACCTTCAGCAGTCGCTGGCTTTCGGGCCCAGGCGCTTTAGAGAGAAAAGCGACACGTTATAAATTCCCTGGTCTATTATTACCTTTGCTGTAATGACACATCCCACACACAGAGTGCCAAAGAGCTCTGCTTGGGAAAAGGCCCGAGGCGCCGCGTTACACTCAACGCTAAATGCGTTCTACTGATTGAAATCTGAAAAACTAGAGCAGGACCCCTTCCACTTCTCCTCCACCTCTTCCCTTTCTTCCTTCCATCCCTACTCCCCTGCTCTCTCTTCAGTCTGAAGGGTTCCCGGGCCTCTCTGGGGTCATTGTCGGCTTAGAGAGCCCACTTAACAACGTGAATCGAGGAGTTCCGTAGCATCGTGACTCTCACGACCACCATTCACTCTTGGAATGGAATGGAGCTCCAAGTGGTGGATGCAGTATTGCACAACAATATGTCATCACCATATGGGCCTTGGGTGCAAATATGCAGCAAATCATTTTAGAGGGGGGGGGGGGTGAGCAACCCATAAAAACAGTGAAGAACCCATAGAACTAAAATTATTACACATGGTAATTAAAACAGACCCTATTTCTCCTGCATCGTTTGTCAAGCACCTCTATGACATATTTCTATGTGATTTTACAACTTCTGCTCGTGCACTCTGCTTTCATTTTCCATTCATAACCATGCATGGGAGATTAACTCCATACTTGAAATATAATACTGCATGCTATAGTATTCCCATGGCTAGTGAGGGAAGCAGCCACTGTAAAATGTGAAGCATTAAAGTCTCACTTGTGGGCTTGGGAGAATATAGTCTTCCTGCTACACGGAGTCTGAAAGACACCGGCATAAACAGCACGGCCATTATTAACTTTCTGCCTAATCCAATTACATTAAGAAATTGTTGTTCATTTAAGATGTACATTAAGCTCCAATTTGAGGAATATTTTTCAATTAGCAGCAGCAGCAAACAGACTAATTGTTGCTGTGTTGGGTGATTTGAGCTGAATAAAACATGATTCATAAGCTGTCAATCACGCTCATTCCCAGGATGGCGTGGTGTGGACGCATTGTTGGCCCTCGGCGGCTACACACATCCACATCTTCATGTATAGATCTGGGTTGTCTATCAGTGCTGTACATTGAGCTTGCTTACCTCTGTTTGTCCACTGTTGTATTTAACAGGCCTGTCATTTACCTCAATTGATTTCCTTCGCAGCCTTGCATTTGTTTTAACATACAACCACGACGACTCTGTAATCCCATTTTAATTAGAAAGACGTAGCGCGCGCACACGCGAGACTCACGTGCTCCATTCCACGCAGCGATGCAACACTGGCGACGAATCAATCACCAAGGCTCCGGTTGCCAGGGCAACGGACGGGGGCCTTTTGCACTACTGTCTAAGTGGTAAATGATTGCCGGTGTAACTCATTGGCAGATGTGCGAGGAGTTTTTATCTCGCCTTGTTCCTCGCTCGCTATTCCTCTCGTTCTCTCTCGCACGGTTTTCTCCCCCACTCTTGTCACACTGCCAGGGAGTTAATTAAAAGCAGCCAACATGAAATAAATGAAACATACTGTACAAATTGAATTCCCACGTCAAGGGGTTTGGGGTTAGGCAGTTAGGGTGGCACACAGACAATAGTGCTGAAAAATGAATATAGACACAGAGAGGTGCGAAGCGAGCAAGAAAAATTAAACATGCAAGAGCTGCCTCCCAAAAGGTGGACGTATTCTAGAGACAGGCGCCATTAAACGTGCTCCATATCGCAACTTTTCCGTCATGTTCTCACGAACATGCTTTCACTGAGATTATTCGAATGGCGTCTCTGAATCTCCAGCAACAGTCAACAGTCGTGGGAAGAGAAACGCCATAGATGCTTTTCACCCAGTGTCAATGAACACAAATGTGCATGTATTCAGGAATTGACACCCAATTGAGTCTCTCCTGTGACACTGTGTTCGGTACTGACGTTCTTCGACTTTCTTTCCATAGCTAATGTTGTTCTTTTAAAGGCACTACAGACAGGATTGTTGCATTAAAAGCTCATTATGAGGCGTAATGGCATGCTGTGGTATGTCGTGAAGGATGGCAGAATTGCTGTTCAGCTCTGCATGTTGCCGCTTTGCCGAGGTCGATCACCCCATAAAAACATCACATATGGACATAAACTGCACAATACAATATCACAGCTTACATATACTTTGCCGGGCAATCAGACGTACCAAACGCGCTCTTGCATTGGAGTTTATGTTTTCTAACCAATATGATGTAGGTTCAACAATAGGTGTTGATACAGTATGCTGCAAAACATCAAGGTTTGTCCGTGTGGGCTTTAAAGATCCCTGGAGGGAAAGCGTGATGTATGAAAACACCACAATTTGAGAAACTCTGGGCCACCCAAGGCACAGACTCTGCCAGTGCTCTCTGTGAACTAGAACACACCTTGGCACAGAAGTGAAACAGTGTTGCACGCAGGTTGTCCATCTGGCCGGCACTGCCCGTCTATCCACTGGGACCCTGGGACTACTGTAGCTACCCCTGTGCCTCCCGCCTCTGTCTCTCCAATTAAAAGATACACGTCAGCCTCTTTCCTCAGCCAGACCTCCAGATGGTTGGAATGGAAGAGTAAGCGTCTCCTCTGTTGCATTGTGACTGGGGAAGCATGTTACCTAGGAGTCTGTTTTCCAAAATGTGTGGTGCAGTTGGGCGGTTAGTGGATGCGTTGGGGGAATTGAGACAACTTATTGTGCTTGGTAAAATCCCCAAAAGTAAGAAACAATGTTTTGAAACTGCAGAAGCTCTATTTCGCTAGTTGGTTAGCATATACTGTTCTTGTTCACTTTGCTCTGAAATCATGAATAAACACTACAGGGACAGTCAGTTGTTTCGTAACGGCTGAAAATGTTAGCTTAGTCTTGTTATATTTAACATTCAAAAGTTTTAGCACTAACGGTATTTAAATGGCACATTCAAAATATGTTGAACACAAATGAGATAAATATTGATATACCAGTAGCTATAGCACATCATTATGTACTGTACAATGTGAACACATTCTTTTATAGACTGAATCTTTGTAGTTGTTTGTGGTTTTAAAATCTTTATATTATGCAAGCAAATCTCCTACTTGGCTCTAGGGCACTGACATACTTGAAACAGTCAGTGACCAAAGATCACAGGAAAGACATGTCAGCCTTTATTTTACGGTCACAGAATCTAGCATGCGTTATCCCATATGCTTAAGTGTAGTTGACAGGTAAATCCCATGGCTGAGCATTTCTGCCTCTCTCTGGCTTCCTTTGTGAAACTCTTTCTGTGAATAAATGACCAGAGAGTCTCCTGAAGTCCACAGGAGTGGATTCACATTGAAGGCACGTGATTAGATGAAGAGACTATACTGTAGAAAACATCTGACTGAAACATAACTTTGGCAAAGAGGGGTTTTGAATAAACTACCACATTAATGAATTAATTGACTATGATCAGCATTTGAAAATGATCGATTAAATATTCATTGCCAAGCCTGTGGCAAAGCATATTCAACCAATAATCTCCATGATCTTTCTTGTTTGAATGTCAGCCTCATTTTGGAAACGGCATGGGTTTTTGGTCCATGAAAACCTGACAGGCAGATCTAATGAGAAACATATCTGCCAATAACCCATTTATTCAATGCAACAGGGGACTTTTAAACAAGAGTTTCATCCAACTGTTTCTTGAACTGAATTTCAGTCAGCTAGTGCCAGGATAAATTGTAACAGGAATCGGAGAGGCTTGGATGGTCAAACTGAATATCGCCGCGGTAGGTATTAGATGTGTGCCAAAAAAAATGTGATCAGGCACAGGCATAGCTGCAGAAAGCTTTAATGCATTTTAAGTAAAGGTTTAAAAGGTGCCCTGTTGTAAAATTCTAGTTTTTACAGTTGTGTACTCAAAAGGGGTAAACTAATTTTGAAATGTTAATTCATTTTATTGAGTCCAAATTTAACAACAAAACAAAATGGTTTAATCAAGTCAGATTTCACTCTGGGTGTGACATAATTTCTATATTCAAACCCTGATTACAACACCAGCGGAAACGAATATTCATCTTGAAAAGAGATTTGGAGCATTGAAGCCCAGGGTGGCCTTTTATTGCTGCAGTCCATCTCTTCAAGGTTTAACATGTGTGTTCGGAGAGGCTCTCTGTTTTTAACGTGTGCTTACTTGAGTTACTATCTGGACATTCTCCTCTGGCCTCATATCAGCAGGGTTACAGAACACTGTTACAGAACTGCTGCTTTTGTTTTTCACACCATTCTCTTTAAACCCTGACTCTTGTGTCAAGGTCCCAGCAGATAAGCTGTTATAGTTATACATTTATCAGCAGAGATACTCTATAAACTATGTCAATTTTCTCTGGGTCTGAAGAAGAAAAACTCCACCTCTTCATCATGGCTACATGCTTTTACTGAGTCGCTGCCACATGATTGGCTGATTAGATATTTACAGTAACAAGCAGGTGTACATAATAAAGTGGCCACTCTGCTTTTGTAATACATGCATGTAAATGAAATTGTACTGCCCACTCGTATTGCATCCTTTCCATTCTGGAAGGTTGGGACTTCTTGTCGTCTCCCAATGTTTGTCCCTCTTTCAGTGAGTTTTCCCGTGCCCGAATGGAGGGTACGATACAGGGGGTGTTTGTTTCAATGTGAAACGTGGGCCCGTGCAGCCCTTTGAGACGGTAAGGTGTGATTAAGGGCTATAGAAATAAACTGGACATAATAAGTATGTTTATTTCTCGGCTATACTGTAGCTAGTGCCAGTGATCACGCCCACTGAGCTACACACTTGAGATATAAAAGGACAATACTTTTCCCACCTGTCCTCCGCGGGTAGGGCTTTTTCAAGGACCAGGTGGGAATGAGGCCATTTGGTAATTGAATCATTTCCATCTCCTGACCCCGCGGGGCCCCGAATCAATACAAACAACTGGATTTGAATTCACCCCGGCTCGACGTCAAGTGCGGTCTACTGTGATCTCAGGCAAAAAGGGATACGCATGTATTTTCTGCCTCCCTGTTCAAGCTCATTACCTAGCTAGTAGAATGCGGGCTGAATGTAGACTGTGTGGGTGAACCTCTACTGTGCGCCAGTAATAAGTGCTAGAGTAGCACAGCAGGGTGGCTAGCAGGGTGGGGGGGGGGACAGCATCATAATTGGGAACGTAATGGTCACTGAGTGCGCGGACAATGTCTTTGTTAAATATAGCCTGACGACGCATCCACTGATCCACACTGAGTGGACTCCATGGATACGGGCATATCAGTCTCTCTGACCAATGGCTGCTTTGTCTCCATGTGGCTTGCCAGTGAGATGGAGTGTGATCTAAATGAGACAGTGGAGGGTTAACCCCAAAATATATTTTATGACTGCGGCTGCTTTCTACACATCCACGTAATAATTGTCTAATGATAATATATTACAGTTTTTCCTGTGCCTCATTGGTACATTTCCAATCCTTAACATTTACAAATCATTAAGTGCATTTTTTAAGCAATAAGCAATTTGTACAAACAGCAGCACGTACTGTACAGGATTACCTGCAAACGGCCGTAACATTCTGAAAATCCTTAGATTAGCTCTCCAAAGTAAACATGTATGTCAATGAGCATGTCAGTGCGATCAGAATGACATGTCCTTGTCATTGATTACAAACAAGATAGTTAAACATCTTAGCCATGTTTTCAATATAACAGAGTACTCTGTTAAGAGTATTTATTTTCTGTATTTATTTCAGGTTACAGTATGATGACAATGATTGACAAATGCACAGGACTGCACGTTTCGTGTATGGCATAGATCAATTTCAACAGTAAAACATTACACATTACTGTACGCAAGTGGGAGATTTATTGCAAGAGACAGGATTTACATGTACGCTTTTACTGTTGGTCTGTCAACAAATTACAGTAAAATGTACAATGTCATTGCGCTACAGAAAATAAAGACAAGTCTGTTGAACAGCACTGTTAACCCTATTAATTTCCATGTTTTTCTTCCACTGTCAGAAGTTGTAACATTGCGTTGTGCTCTGTCTATAAAGTACAGTATACTGAATGCTTGCCATTGGAACATTATTAACTGCAACTCAGAGCTATTTTAGACTGGTTGATCATAGTTTGATCTAAAGCTTAACACTCCCCCTCATTAAGGGATGTCAACATTCACCCGAAAGCACTTTATTTTAATTTTAACGTCGAAAAGACATGTACAGTATAGAACATATATAACAGGTTCAACCATTTTGCATGTGCTTACAGCATTATGTTTTGGGCGGTAAGACTATTCAACAGAGAATATGTATGATACATTTTGATCAACATGACAATTTAAAATAGTAGGAAATGGCAGACGATTGATTGTGCATTACATAATCATTTGCATTATTGTGCCAAAGTAGTCACAATTTGTTCAAAATAAATTACTAGAGGATCTGAAGGTTTCATTTTAAGTAGTTTGTAACCAATCAACTGGAAAACATTTTGTATTGACATTCATTAATAACTGAATATCAGAATAACAATGTGCTAATACATTTTTGCCAGGTACAGTAGGGAGAACAGGGTTGGCAGTCTCAAGTAAGTTGTCTCACTGCTCATAACTCCTCCACTAGGGGAAATTGTTAAAACATTGCACCACAAATAACTGCCCCTACCTCCAGAATGCTTAATATGCAACAGAGAGATGAGACATATAACTCCTTATAAAATTAAGGTAGCTCATATGTTAACCGTTTTACAGTTAAAGGGAAGGGTTAGCAAAACCATCATAGTTTTTATTGGTTGTTATTTCAACCAACAAGCTAGCTTGCATCAAATGTATCTTAAACCTCAAGATGGGGCAGGTTGTCAAAATGAAACGAGCTTCTATTTGTGCTATGACAAAATTTTTACAAAAACGCACTATATCTTATAGTTGATATGACAATGCCAAGAAATGATTATAACATTGTTATTATAATAAAATGTACTGTATGTTATGTTGAAATATATGTTGTATACTTTACCCAAAAACAGACATCACATTATAAATGCATGTCCGTATACTTGTGTCCACTGACTACACATGGGTGACCATTTTAAGCCCATACAGACCGCACTGGTCTAAGCTCACAAATTAGTCTAAGCAAAATATTTCTTTCAAGTAAATATCTTAGTTACCCTAACATGGGGAACTGTGTGTGCACATACCTGATCTGTGCTAAGCCTTTAGCATAGCCTACAGACACAGCCGACAAACTAGTCTCGCAGAGCCAGCCTTTCTTCTGGGATACAGTGCTGGCGAACTGCGTCAGTACCTGACTACTTGACAAGCAAGGTGTTTTGATTGACATGCAGGACAACCAAATACATAACTCAATGGCCAAGGCCTACCTATGACCTACAGGTAATTCCAGTCTGGTTGGCAACACTACTAGACATCCACAGTCTGTAGTTAATCACTGTTGTAAAGTATGGAAATTGTTCTCCGCACTTGTTACAACATACTGCTGCTTATCAGATATTTTAAACCCGAACCATCTCGACACGATTTAGCCATGGTTAATCACCTCAACAAACCGTTTTACTGTCATCCTTCAGGGTGCGCTTGGAAATGTGTTAGTGAGTGAGGGGTGGGGTTAGGTCATGCGGTGAGTAAAAGCAGAGAACATGCAGCACTGCTTTGCAACGGGGGGGTAAAAAACAAACTCACATCTCACCAACGTCATACACACTCACCTCTAATGAATCATGTGAAACGTGATCATGTTTGAGAAATTAAGTGCATTTCATGCCAGCGCATTACTCCTTAAATACTCGATGTTCGCGATATAGTAATTTACTATATCGCGTGTAGAACATTCCACAATACATCGAGTATATTCGATGTATCGCACACCCAGAATTGGAGCTGGTTGTCACAACGTGTCAGAATGCCTTTTATCGCTAATAAATATATATATATATATATTCAGAGATTGATATTTTTATTTTATAATTTTTTTTTTATGCTTTTTTCCACCAGACCTACATCTTTTATTTAATGGTGAAAGTATTGTTCTGTTATGAGCCAATGCTGAGAAATATGCACTGGAATAAAAAGTGTGACAACTATCCCCGGTCTCCCCTACTATGCATTTAATGAATTGTACCAAACTAAAAATAATTGGTTTTGATATTGAATCTTAATGATTTTAACAATTAAATATAACACACATGCTTTAAACCACAACCTAAAGTATGTAATGGTCTGCATATCATTTTACTACAAATATAACTTTAGTAAGAAGGCAGTAGCATGCTGTGCAGAACTGCTGACAGTTGGGATGAGGAAAAGGCTTGTGAATATCAACTGATGTTAAATGTCACTGAAACCTGTAGGCAATACAGAGCTTGGAAACATGCCTCAACTGAATAATCAATGTAACAAGCTCATTAATATTTCTGTCTTCCATCAAGACCCTGCTACTGTATATGTCACAAGATGGAGTATGTGGATAATTCTGTAAATGTTATTTGTAGATACTGTATTATAGATAAAGTAATCTACGGTTTCCTCACAGGAAGCGTCCTGCTTTCTATTTTAGGTATGTTTGTATCCCGAGTATTATTGATCAATAATGTCCATCTGGAAAAAAAATTCTAGGCTATAATTTGACAAGAATTTAGCTTTTGATTAGATGGAACAAAATGCTATCTGCATTTATCTGCAGATTTGTTTGATTAGCCAAACTCAACTCCAACTCCATTCTCGTGTCTCAAGTTGTCTGTAAACATAAATAGGAAGTCTTGGCCCAGATATATCCTCTGGCTACACCGGAACCCCAGAAATATCACAAACATATTGGCATTCGCCCCCAGAGGTTTCATTGTTGTCAGACGATTTAGCCAATGGGTTCTGAGATTGTACATACAGTATATTGTAGATATTAAGATAAGATCATTTACAGACCTGAGGGGAAATGTGGTTGTTGGAATTTGCAATAACCATGTAGGTTGCCAACATCAACATATACAAGCTATTAGAATAAACAATGAACAACATTTTAATATTATCAGGTTTATAGAAAATTGTAGCAAAAGAAAAAGCTACTATACCTCACCACGATACATTTCACTAATTACTGTTGGCTTGCCCATTAATAATGAATATCAAACCATAGCCAGAAGAAGATATACATTATACATAATAAAATAATGTTAAATTAATAAACACACAAATCACCTGTGATGTACTGCTTGCCATTTAACCTCCTGCATGTCTAAGAAGTAATGCCATAGAGAACGAACAATAAAAAGTGCACACATCCAGTCTCCATAACTTCTTCATCACCCATCTGATAAAAAAAGGCAAGTGCACTCTTCAACAGGGAAAACATGCATTTTCCGTTTTAACAAATGACAGCACTGAAAGTATGTCACCGTGGAAACTAACAGTGGGATACATTTAGAATTCAAATTACTTCTCAAGTATCCAAACGGAGAAGTAAAAAAAAATACTCATGTACAGAACTCAGGGGCTGAAAAACACTCAACAAAAATGAATGCTTTTATCTAAGATCCAATCTGGCTATAGCAGGACCGGTAGCAGAATAATGCTTTGTGTGGGTACATATTTTAGCTCAATTATGGAAGACTAACAGAACAGCGGAAATAGACAGTGCAGACATCGAATAATCATTGTTACCAAATCAAATCTATTCATTCCTGCAACAACAAAAGACTGAACAACCACTACTAAATTATAGATATTTACAGAGCTTGCCTCCTCAGAAAGCACAGGCTTTGTTGTGCTGGTGAGCCAACGAGGTCAAAGCAAAGTCATTTGTCTCTGTTGAGAACATTTACTTAACCGAGCAATTCAGCCCAGTAAGAACCACCGGTCTCTCAGGCAAGATGATGTGTGGCAAACTGTAATAGCTTGCTAGAAGTTGTGTGACCCTGTCAGATTAGCATTGCACTGTTGATATGACATACATTCAGAGGAAATATTGAGCAACCTCCTAGTCATTTAAGATGGAGTATGAAGGCAGGGACTTTGCCGATAACCCACAGCTGATCCCCGGACGCTAATCGAGCGCAGAAAGTCTGCACAGACTGTACTGCAGTGAAACAATTAAAACAATTCCACTAAACAGTTATTGCTTCATATACCAAGTAGATTTGTACAAAAGCACAATTGTGTACAAGCCTTGTACAACAATAGCTTCTCTTAGAATTCCCCACGCTTTCCTTATCCAGTCCATTTCACGTGCGGAGGTCAGGTTGCGGAGATTCAAATGCAGAGTGCGTTTGAAAGACAAGAAGGAAATGTTTTTATATAGCAATTAAGCGTTTGTCATAACAAACGTGGAGTCTCTCAGGCAGACGCTGCTCTCTCAGGAGAGAGGCTAAACGTAATGTTCACTATAAGGACTGTGTGGTAAATGGCTTCTCCCGGCACAGAAAAGCATGTAGGTGCATGTTGAAAAGAGGATGATAAATCCACTGAGAAATATCTTAGTAGAGGGTGTCAAAGCATGCCGCATGAATGAATGAATGAATGCATGAACGGCATTAATGTGTATAGATCTGATCTACCATGTATGCTCATTGACTGCTCAGGTGCAAAATGGTATCCATCATTAGGGCTGATCTTAATCAGTGTAAGTCAAGACGAAAGATGACATTCTAGTGTGATAATTGGCTAGAACATTTAACCTAGTCTGTGTAGTGTGCAAGACATGCTGTACAACATGAAATTAGCTCAAGTGACTGCAGTAGATGCACAGCCACTTAACTGAGGAAAATGTTTGTAAAATGTAATACTTTTGCTTACGGTCATCATAAACGTAGGCTATAACACAGCTAAATGTTGGGAAAATCAAGGCCTCTGAATAGTTGCAAGCAGAAAGTAGAAAATCCCTGCAGTACCTGGATCATAATTCACTTTCCCCCAGCTATTCGATATTTACAATAAAATGACTAAAAATATGCATTACATAACAAGATACATGACCAGAACAAAGTGCTGTGTGGGTAAGAATAAGAAGTGTGTCACGGAGGGCTAAAAAGCAATTCTCATGCAGTGTACCGTTGCTTCTGTATTACTGAATAATGGGGGTGTGCATGTGCTGAAGCTCTGCTTGCTAATTAGCTAAAACTTAAATATATAGGCTAAATGTAAAACAGCAAATGGCTTTAAGAGACCACCCAGAAAGGATTGTACTGGATCTGTTTGTCAGAACTGCAGCATGTCCAGAAACCTATATTAGAGCTTTTATATGGGGTAAATTGCATATGTAATGCTATTCCTGGCATTCACGTCTATTGACTACCATCACAATAACATCCTGACCTTAACAACATGCCAAAAGTAGAAATAAATGGTTTCAGGTGCCGTGAAATGCTAATGTTGACCTTTTAATATGACCTAAAAAATATATTTCCAATACTGTAGGATTGCAGTCCTTGATGGGCACCTACAGTACAAAGCAATATCACAGTACATCATCACAAAGATACATAAAAGGCACTTAAACTCAGTTTTTTAGTTTAAAATGTTTTTCATATTACACTCGTTCCTACTCCAAAAAGTTTTAAAACCGCCAACTTTAGCAGATCGGTTTTATAATTGTCATGGCTTGTTGTGGGCTCTTAGAGAGATGCACCTGAGACTGCTACAACACAACATTGTGCTGAGAAAACAATACCATGGCGCAAATTACGCTCTCAGCAGGCATAGAGGACATGGGTGCTAGTTGTACCAGTTTCCTGACTCCAGGACAGACGGAGAGAGACAGGGAGAGATATAGACAGAGGGAGAGAGAGAGTGAGAGGGGGGGGGGGGGGGGGGGGG
>JAODUH010000010.1:211596-236849 GCA_027564835.1 Typhlichthys subterraneus | reverse complement strand
CCCCCCCCCCCCCCCCCCCCCCCCCCCCCCCCCCCCCCCCCCCCCCCCCCCCCCAGACGTGACATTTATTTTGCAATAAGAAAAGCGGTTCTACAAATAGAACACATTTGGATCCATCCGTTTCTCATCTCAGCTGTGGATCACCTTTAATTCTGTCCAAATAACTTATCAGCTAAAGTACATTGTGTATTTGCACATTACCTGTGATACAGAACATGATTCTTTGTAGAACTGACATCGTAGAAATGTCAGTTGATTTCTGCTAGTGCAGAAGAACGCTATACGAGCGGCATGTGGGTAATGCAAAACCTTAACTGCACTAACATATTATCCTATTGTACTATACAATAGTACCGGAATATTGTCTGCCATGTTGGACGGAAAACATTTCCATTGCTTTAACTGCATTTGCAAATAAACCTCCTTGAATCCCTGAAAGAGTTGATTCTATCTTATGAATGAACTGTTCAAAGGGTAGTGTGCGTATTTTTGGCCAAAGAGGACCGCGTTTAGACAGGTTCCTGCCACTATACACACAATAGTGCCATGTGCTTCAACCAGTAGTACTCAGGGTTTCCCTACAGAAAGAAATTCCTCATAAACAAAGGATATGGTGGTGATGGGAGGCAAAACGGGAACAGTCTCAGAGTACCAATGGGTTCATGAACAATACTGCATACTGCATGTCATGCCTGGGAGCCTTCCCACCAACAGTTAGCCGCAGCCCTTGCTGACGTGTAGTCACAGTGGGAGAACAATTCCCGTGGTCTTCTCTTGCCGCCGTGCATATAACCTGTCTGCTTGTTTAGGTTTCTCGCCTGTCTGCTTCCTGCCAGTATTACCAGCGTTTGTGACCAGTTAGCCCCGATTAGCTTGTTGCCTTCCATTGTTATTTGTGTGTCACCTGACCGCAGCCTGTACCGCCCTGCCTCTTGCCTAACGGGCTAAATGCCCGGAATATGATTTTGGTGTTCGTGTGTGTGCGTCATGCGTGAATCTGGGTGCTCTGTGTTGTTACAGCAGGAGAACATTTATTTACGCACTGGTATGATTTCAAAAGACAGCTAGCCTAAATAAAGGAGGTGAGGTGAAGGCCTGAGAGCAGCGTGTAAAAATGGCAGTGGCTAATCTGCTAATTAAGTGCACTAGCTAAGGATGTAGCTAGCTGTGCGGTGGGCTAATTAGCAAGTCACATCTCACACATTCATGACATGTGGTTATAGCCACTGAGCACTTTATTAACCTGGAGGACGGACGCAAATGCGTAAATATGAGGTGGAAATAGACCAGAATGTTTGCATTTTTTAGCACTTCAATATTTGGGCTGTGGTGTCTCTGTTTACAATTGCTGCCTAGTTTCTGCTGTTAGCTCTGCTGAGATTATTGGTGTGTTCCTCGAAAGCTAAACCGGTGAGAGGACAAGCACAGTGTTGAAATGATAATGAGTAGAGCACGCTGGTACATGACGATACTAGTATGTTGTGCATAACAAAGGTACATGATGGCGTATATACCCAAACAATACATAGTAGCATGTTTATGATTCCCAGTGAACGCTATATGCTATTGTGTGAGCACGGTAGACTTGTGTGCATGAAGATAAGCTATTCTCAGCCAGTGTTCTTTATTGTGTCAACAAAGCAGCCTCTTGGGAATGAGGGAAATTGTAATAGCCCCGAAACGGCTCAGAAATTCCCCTACACCCTTCATTTCCTACAGCCAAAGAAAAACACTGAAATTAGTTGTTGGTGACTGACTGCAGAATCTGTTTGGTCTCTCTCTCTCTCTCTCTGTCTCTCTCTCTCTCTCTGTCACACGCTCATTCTAGCTCACTCTCTTTCTACACTCTGAACAACTAGGTCCCATCGGTAAACAAGGCACAGTGATTCTGCATTTGCATTTTCCCGAATAAATTATATAGCATTTTCACAATAAGCACTACGCTGGTCCTGGTAGTGGCTCTCTCTCTCTCTCTCTCTCTCTCTCTCTCTCTCTCTCTCTCTCTCTCTCTCTCTCCATTGCCTACTTTCTATAGCACACCATTCACACTCGTGCTGCCGTGCACTAACCCTGATCACGGGGGACCGTGGGAAGCAGAGGATGCACTGCTAAGAATCCATGTTGTTCCAGGGATGTGTGGATAGGGGTGTCTGACACACTCAGGCTGGGGCCCAGGCTTCCGTCTGCGTGGTGGACGGTTAATTCGGGACTGATAATGATGCATGCTCATGTTCCCCCAAGGGCAGGTGAAGTGGAGATGGGTGCCAGTTAAAGGGGTGAGACAGAGCCCTGTCAAAAGGGGATTGGGTTCGTATGCATTCTGCATACTAGCATCACCTTTTTAATAATGACCCTGGCTTGCTTAATAGGGTGGCAAAACAAGCACGTCCCTTGAAGCCACGTGAAGGCCTTTTCCTCCACCGGTTCAGCTGAGGTCTGTTTTTCCACCTCTCCCTTTATTCCCCCCTTGCTCCTTAGGAGGATTGGGCTGGCGGTATTTTGGCTATGAAAAAGAAACGGCGGACGGCAGGCAGGCATGAATATTCCAAATGACTAATGTTGCACATGCTTATTTCTGACATATCTGGCTTCCGCGGGGAAATAAAACACTTCTAATGCAGGGGGACCATCTGTTATCTGTTGCTGGTGTTTCAGAGCAGGCGGGCCCAGCGCGCGCATGCACACAGGCGCACACACTCGGACGCACGTGCACACAACCCGGATAGAGCGTAAGGCATACAGAGACAGGGAGGCATAAGCACGCACGCACACACACACACACAGGCACAAGCATACAAGCATAGAATCCGAAGGGAGCTGGCACAACAGACAGGCTCTAAACTCCTATACAAATTGCCACCCTTTTTTTTTTTTATTTTCACCGTTTGTCAAATGCGCTATAAATCGGAGCCGGCTTGGTGACGGAGAATATACACATTTTTATGCCAGCCATAAACACCAAGGTCTGGCATATGCTAGTGGTGGCACAGCAGAGGGATAAGCTAGCCGGTTCACCTTGAAAACACAAGTGCACGCATCCTTCCACTTACTGACACACATGGCAATGAGGAGTGTGTTATGAGCCGCGGCTAAGGGAGGAGTCAGGGGCACTTTAAAGTTAAAGTGATATTGAACTTCGTCGGAAAACCTTCGACTGTCAAGCTGAGGGAACAAATGATCTCAAAGTCCATACGCTGACGCTCAGGAAGTCAGGAAGTTTGGTTGCTGCATTTAATACAATGTATTTACTTTCAGACTCAAAAACACGCTAGTTCTAATGCACCTTTGGCGTTAAAATAAAATGGCGGGTGGCGCAAAAAAACCCCAACTATACAGCTTGTGCAGTGATCAAAAAACGCTAGTCCATCCCATACACACCATTGTGTGGCAATAGAGGTCAACGTCGCTTATAATTCTCATTAGCTTTGAGTCTATGGCTATCTGCGCAGGTGTAATGGACCACAGGCTTTCATGTATTACATTTCATGGGTGTATCTCAAGGAGGTGGGGGGGGTTTAACGGCTCACCGCTCTCCGTTGCCTTGATGTCGGGGTCTCCATAGGCGAGACGGCCTGCCGCGCCATGCGTGCCTTTGATCTGCGTGAGCGTAATGGAGAGAGAGCAACAGAGAAAACAAGGTCAAAGATCTGCAGGAGTAAACAACCGCTCTCTTGAGTATGGAACACTGTCTACAGTGTGCATGTAGCGGAAGTGCATGCATGTACATGTATGTTTCTCCACGTGTTGTGACAAAGGCACTGAAAGGCAGGGAGGAGAATTTAAAAAAGGCCAACTTTAGTTTTATAATATGCACCGCTCGATGTGAACAGTCTCAGCAGGCAACCGACACGCTGAGAGCTCCAGGTTTGGCTGCAGCAAGTTGCGGAGCGTTCCGGACGTTTGATTGAACGGCGGTTTAATGATGAAAGGCGACACGCCCGAGCGCTCGCGTTCTGTCGCGTTCTGCTCTCCAGGGGAGGAACGGGCAGACCGAATACAATTTCAAGTAACATTTGGGTGGATGATGTTCAATTAGCAAGACTTGTCAGGGTGAGAACATGGGACTTTGAGGGCCTTGGCAGGATTCTGTAGGCTGGGGACAACCCCTCCTGAGACTAAACGTCTTCTGATTGCTACGCTAAAACTGTAAAATATTTATATTCACAATTTCTCAAATATTGACATTTCTCCCTGGTGGCAAATCTACACCTCAGGTGACGTGTTTTTCAAATGCGATGTATTGCGTTACTGTTGACGCTTACTGTACCTGTATGTGCATTTGCCTGTAATATTCCCTGTCTACCACCATGACACCGCCAGCAGGCTGTCAGTGGAAATATGGGTCTGTTTGATGACTTGGTGTGTGGTATGTGCTGTCATGTTCCTTCCAATGGGAACCAGACCTTTTATGCAAATGGAAGGTGACTCAGCACCCAGGGGAGGGTGGCAGGGATGGCACCTGCTTAATGTCTGTCATAATGTTCTGATGTTGTCTGATTTGTTGCGTATTGTGTTAAAGTCAACTGTTGTACAGTTGGAATCTTTACATGCCGAATATCCCATTCGTTTTTTTGTTTTTGTGTTAGTCATCCATTTGCCCACAACATTGCCCTTGCGGTTGGGACTATATATGTTTGCTTTCAGCCACCATAGCTCTCCACACTTTTAACTGTTCTACACCGCTCCACAATATCATGGACAGTTGATCCAAAATGTAAATGGTGATCTAGGAGAGAAATGTGGGCTTCTAGCAATGCTACTGTATAACCCAATTTTGGAGTATACTTTTTGCAGCTTGTTTTTTTTTTTAAATAAAAACACAGCTTTCACCAAGACAGGAATCATAGACAGGTTTTGCACACCATTTACAGTATATCCACCTTATTTATGATTCGGATATATTTTCCATGGTTCATTGTGCAGCATTAACAGCTACGGTGCTTCGTTTCCGGTTGGCGCGTGTACATCCAACTTTCTGTTATTATTAGACTATATTAGCAGTGACACAGTGCTGTGATTTAACAAGTTTTTTTGGAACAGATTTTTTAACAAGTAGTTTTGCATTTGGTAACTAGTCAATATGGCAAGTGGTCAGTGGTTACATTTCAGCAGTGATTTTTTTGAAACATTGTGAGGACTGTCTTGTTCCTGTGCTAAACTGACAGGGTGCGTCGATTGTCAGCTGTTAAGTATTTCATTTTGTCAGAAGGTGTGGATGGCGTGGAGCTTCTAAATCAAAGCAGGGCCTTACTCAATTACTTACACAGTATAAACAAAGTTGTCCGCATTATATTCTGTGAACATAGACTGTAGGCTACAGTAGGCCTACGCATTTTTGAAAGCCAAGGCAGATCTATACAGTATATACTGTACCGTATGGGCAGAGCGCAGTCAAAGCGTCAACGACATTGTGTTTCTGGTAGCATAACTATATATATATATATATAACGTTAACCTATTGTTTGTGTCCTTAAAGAAAACATAGAAGGTAGGAAGACATAACTATGTATTTAGTTTGTCTGTGAATCATAAAGTTAACGTGAGCAATTATTTTTTGTTGTGCATTTTGTTTTTGCATTGGAAATCCTCCCACACACAGCGTTATGCCCTCGATTCAGTCTCCGGCATATATAACGGGTCCTCCTATTGGCAGATATAGTGGTTTGTGAGTAAATACGACACTTAATTGTCAAACAAGGTGTCAGATTAAATGCTAATCCCCCCCAGATGTCAAAATCCTAAAAGAAAATCCTCACCATTAGTAGGCTATCCAGTCAAGTGGACCCAGTCGAGGGCAAATCATATCAACGGCATAATATGTAAAATAAATATGGTGCCTCACAAGTGCCCAAATTATTGTGTATAAAAGTAATTGTAAAGAAAAACTTGTTTATATGGTACAGCGGTTGGCTGTACCATACCGTATTTATGCCATAGATTAAAATTGAGCTCATCGTTCCTCTCAGTAAATAACAGTACTGGTTGTCATGGCGGCGAGCATACAGTAGGTCGCTCAGGAATAAAGTGGATAATGAGTCTGGCCTGTCATTTAGGCCTTATGAGTGCATATCATTGGCCCAAGAAGTCCTCTGTTGTTCAAAGTGAATAAAATAAAATAAAAGTTTGCTAATTGATGTTTTAACATACTTCTGGAGCCTATTAAAAACATGGATGTATAATAACTGGATATAGCACTTTAAATGGTGGCTATTCATTTTATTTAAAGTACTCAAAGGTGCATGCGGCACTAAGAGCCGAGCTGACCCTGGGTTTCTGTGTGCAGACGTCATGCAGTAGCATGCGTGCACATCAGTGTCTGCCTACAGTTGCACAGCAACGCTCCACGCATGCTCTAGCATACCGCCTGAGCCTGGTCAATGGGACAGTGCTGGTGTATCAATGTATTGTGTTCACAAGCATTACAATTAGCTTTTAGAGCTGCAGTACCTTATACTGTAGCATGCTAAAATGAATGCACTACACAGCTTCAATATGCATGTTGTGACCTTACTATACATTTCTCACTGATATTAAACATAAGAATATACATTTTCATTTCCTTCTCCTTACCTACATTCTGTTTTGTTAAACACAGAGGAAGACCTGTACCTATATGTACTGGTTTAATAAACCGTTGGCCAGATCATCTAGAGAGCATGGTCATTATTGAAGCAAAATGTGTTTTCTTTATTTGGCATGTGTGCCTGGCTGCCTGCACATTCTCAACTACATGGTTACCAACATCTCAAAGGCAGGTCATTTGCTTGTGCCATGCAATGACCTCATACAATAAATAAAAACTATTCTTTATACATTTCATAAATCTGTTTTGTCAATGTTCATGTTTAAGAGGCACATATTAATTTAAGAGGCACCGCTCGTCTATGGGGGAAAAAGGCTTTCTGCGCCTAAATGTAATTCTGCCATTGGCCACTGTACCTGGAAGAGAAGCAAGCGTTCTGCTCGATCATGATTAAACCAGAAACACGCCACTTACTTAATACTTACTACATTACTGTAGGCTATATGCCCAACACATTAGCTGTGTTTACAGGACCCTATTATTACGATTGAAATAGAGTTAAAAGTCCAACCCAAAAGAACATTTTCCATATAAACACCTTAATTGGGAGAGAAAGGCCCAAACTGATTGAAATTTCATTCCGAAGCAGAGGGGTAGTATAACTCTTTCCATAACCCGATTTAAAAGAAGAAGTCAACAAAAAATTCCCTATCAAATAAAAGTGCAAATATATTAGTTATGAGCATACTAATGCTTAAAACAAGCAAAACTGGCTGCCAGTGCAGTAAGTGAAATTCACTTGATAAGATTTCACTTACTTAAATTAAGAGACAAGATAAGCCATTTGTATAATGTCCTACTAGATTTTAAATAAAACAACAAGATTATCACATTTAGTTAGATATAGTTTTTGCAGTGAACCATGTAAACTGAGCATTCCCCGTCTTACGCTACTGTTACTGTGTGCAATGCCAGTAGGCTGTTCTGCACAACCACTGTAGCCTATAAAGTCTGGACAAAACAATTGTGACGTGCAAATAAGTGAATCTTAGTCAGGTTAGTACAGGGACTATATCTCCTATAGGCTCTTTGACATGACATGACATCCCATGTAAACAGGTAACCTGAAATATTCAATCGAAAAGTAAATCCAGCTACAGACAGGCTTGTTGCTCACTGGCAGTCTGTGTGACATAATCCACTGATCCAATGTTTAACGAGTGGTGCCGAAAATGTATGATTGCTCGTTAAAGAGAGTGAATTATGTGAGTCATATCTAGCAATGATTTAAAGACAACCTATTCTGTATTTTGACAGTTCAATTTTACAACCGATACAAATAATATTCATACTGGGTTAAATAATCAATTTTATCAGATTTCCAATATTTTCTTAGCAAGGGTTTTATGTGAATGCAATTAAACGGCTGTCCCCTATGGCCTGTCACAAATAAAGGCTGTCTGAATTTATTGATGTAAGCAAATAAAAGCCCGGGCTATTATTGACAGTTTTACATACTAATATATTTATTTTATTTCTAATTAATCTAGTTATTTCAGTCAGTGGCGTTTACCTTCCACTATGATGTCAATGACGCAACAAGGATTTTGCTACGGAAACGGTGGTTCTTCAAGAGATGAAGCATTCCTACGTGACACCAGTCAACGCACACATAGCTAAAGGGCCCGCAACAAGATGTTATGTTGCAGCAAAACAGAGGTACTGTACAAGCCCGATCTCTGCTCTCTGTTTCCCCGTCCTTTTCATTCTCTAGCACTTGTTGGTGGAGGAAGATACCAACATAGGGAAGCAGCCTAAAGCACCACCTCTCTCTCCCTCTCTCTCTCTCTCTCTCTCTCTCTCAAATCCACCCACACATGAAAGCAGATGCTTGCTTTTAAAAACAAAACAAAAAAACGCCTGCCTTTGAAGGGCCTCTATTTCCCTTTTGTCGACTGCCAGAGATGTGTTTCATAGCTTAGGCATACAATGCAGTCACCCGGGGTATTTGTCCACAGAGGCAGGCCCCTGAAACTGGGAAAACTGGAGCCTGCGTGCACCCAGGAAGTGCTTAATTAATTGACAAGCGGATATTTCCCAGTTTATAATCATCAAACAGACTTCATTTTGTTCCCCCTCCGTTGTCCCGCACAGCCAATCTTCCCCGGCGACTTACTTAAGAGACTTATCATATAAATGCAGCCCTAATCAAAATAAATGGTTAAAAGCTCTTGGGGAGTTGAAGGCTATACACATTCACATCAGAGAAGCTGATGCAATTTAAATAGCCGCCTGTGCACAGACTTGTGGGTCCAATTCAACAGAGTATTCAAACTTATGTAACACTTTCATAAGACTCATAAAGGGTTTTTGTTGTTCAGTTTGGCAGACCTACATTATTGGCAGCCATATACTTTACATGTGTGTGGTGTTCCCTTAGCACCATGTTCTGTTGGTGTGTGTGCGTGCGTGCGTGCATGCACAAGGATGTGCGTGCACGCGTGTGTGTGTGTTATATTGCATATTATAAATAATTAATAATTACATTATTATTATTATGTCTGAATGTGCTTTATTTGTGTGTGGTGCATACAGCTGTGTGATGTCTGTGTGGTACACATTTACTTACAGTTCGTGGGTGAGGCCTAGTGGTTTGCGGGAGAATAGACCCCTGTGTCTAACACCCAGGGTTCTTGGGGTGAAGGGGGGAAGGGGGGGGAGTATGGTGAAAGGTCATGATGGAGCTGTCACCGCTCTGCAACCCTTGTCACTCAGAGGTGGTGCAAATCCAACCAGATGTGGACATGTCCAACAAAGCACTTTGTAGAAGCATATAAAAGGAGAGCTTCTAAAGTTGATGATGTAACATTCATGGTTGTGGCATCTGAAGAAAGGTCTGTTATTTTCTAAAGGTGTATTTAAAACCTTTTTTTGAAGACTGTGTAAAAGAGAGGAGACTAGGAACTTTCTTGCTCTAGTACTATTACTAGTGTTAGGATTTGTTTGTCCAGACTAAAGACAGTTAGCATTTATGGTTACAGTTTAATCTCCAACATCACTTACAGTGAGCACAAATATTAAGCAGCAGGTATTACAAGTTATTCATTCTAGAGAATGCATGCTAATTAAAATTAAAACAAAAACACCTCTCCCTTCAATGTTATAGGGTGCTCCCTCAGAAGCACTGCCCCACACATTGGAAATGCATTGCCATGGCTAGGGTATTGTTGTTGTGTGTGGTCTACACCAGTTTGTGACATATCATCAAGGATGCTAAGTAAGCAGGGCATGCTGCGGATCGAACCCATGACTTTTGACTGGGCGTCGACCACCCTAACCAATCCTGTTTGCAAGTGAAAACAAGCCCAGCGTGCGATATTGTGACACACCGCTATTTATAAAATACAAGTGCTGCTTTCACTCTCCCTGCCTATCAAGCAGCCACTACAGTAAAACATTCAAAAGGTCACCCGAAAGTCAAAATATCACAGAGTGCCGACGTGCCAAGCTACCCTAAGCAGTATACTACACATATACAGTATACGGTGAAGAACCACTTTAGCTTCAGGAAAGTGTAACTTGCCAAGCTATCCTAAGCAGCATACTACACATATACAGTATACGGTGAAGAACCACTTTAGCTTCAGGGAAGTGTAACGTGCCAAGCTATCCTAAGCAGCATACTACAAATATACAGTATACGGTGAAGAACCACTTTAGCTTCAGGGAATTGTAACGTGCCAAGCTATCCTAAGCAGCATACTACACATATACAGTATATGGTGAAGAACCACTTTAGCTTCAGGTAAGTGTAACGTGCCATGCGCGCACGGCTGTTTTGTGCTGCAGAGACAGGGGAGCCTAGATGGCCTCCCTGCCTAGACAGCCTGACTAAGACAATGTCAATGCACTCAGCTACTGTGTACGTTTCCCGCTTAGGTTGTGCCGTGTCAAAGGATGCTGGCGCTGGCAGCTTGAAGGAGTGGATCAAGGCGGCGTGGAGAGAGAGCGAGTGTGTGTGTGTGTTTGCATGGCGGCGAGACAGCGTTTGTGAATAATGACAGGCGAGCGCAGATCTCACGCCTCAGGCTGGGCAGCTGGGAAGAACTCCTCCTCTAACGTGGACCCCCCCCATCCCATCCTCCCACTCTTTCCCCACTGTTCATAAAGAGGACAAACCCCCCCCCCCCCCCACAGGTGCTTTCTCCTATTCTGATCTGCCTCAGCAGCTGCCGCCTCTTTCTCCTCCCCCAGTCTCCTCCAGCTCACAGCCGGAGGACTGACTGAGCCAGTGGAGGGGACATGGAGGGGTGGGGGGGGCTTAACAAGTGAAGCTTTTGATACATTTTAATGACACACACACAACATATACAACTCACGTCGCTGCTTGGCGCATGGAGCGATCGCTTTGTCTCTGCTAATAAAATTGTCAAGTTTCCCCTTTAAAAAAAAAATAAAAAATGAAAAAAATAAAACGCGACAAGCATGTCTGTTTGACACTTTGATGCTGGCGAGCACTGGAGCGATACCACGGAACTCGCACATTTTGCACCTCGTACTTTGTGACTCATGTCAGCTGGAAGAGAAACATGCAAATTTTATAAATGGTATCTATGTGGAAAAGGCCAAGTTGTACTTGGAAAGGGTGTGTGTGTGTTTGTTTCAAAGTAACACCGTGGAGAGTGCAACGTCAGCAGAACAACGCTGGACTTCGTCAACCACACCCCGGTTCCAGGGCAACGAACATGTGGCGGATTTATATATCCGAGCTCTTAATTTGGTAGCTGCAAATTAATATGCACGCGCGCGCACACGCACACACACTCATGCTGAGAGGCCTTGATGAACACATACATACAGTACATAGATGCACTGCTCTGGCACCCTCTGCTGATTATGAGAAAGCTGGGAAGCGACGTGTGCCAGCACACCGCCTTGTTAATAGCAGTGAGTGTATGAGTGCCACGCTTCCCTAGCCTTTTCCCAGCCGCATGACAGTGGCTGATGGCAGCCTGCTCTGGAAGACGCCAATGAGAGAGAGAGGGGGGGGGGGGGAATGGGTGGGGTGGGGGTGACCAAAGTGAGAGCACACACAGGTGAAGGTGGCGGGGGAGAGCAGGGAGGGGTCGCCACCGGCGACTGAGAAGCGAGGGAAATGGAGTTTCCCCCACACACACACACACACACACATCCCTCCATGAAATTGAATGTTGGAACAGTGAATGAAGTGTGCCTTCCAATAACGGCAGAGGCAATCACTGGAGGTTTACGCTTCAGGAATATGATATTGAGAGCATGGGCTCTGGGGTTCTGTTGCTATTGAAACACACGGCAGATGTGAGAGGATGTGATTGTATTGTTTCAGCATGCTTCCCTAATGGGGTACAAAAGAGAGAAGTATGCAGTAGAAGACGTAAGTACGCTAGGGCACACGGTGTGCTGTGCCGGACCTTCACTGGTCGACAATGGACGTAGTTTGAGGAAGCTGTGGTTACAATGGTTTTCAGAAAGGAAACACATTTCCCTGCCACAGGAAAACACAAGCTCATCATTCAAAACTGTACGTCTTGATAAGATAGTATTTCACTGAACCTCAAGGGGAAATGTAATCTAAAAAAGAGAACGTCAACTTTTGAAAGAGAGAGAAAGAAATGTAGCAACACGCCGTCTGAATATAAATTTCTTTAAAACGTTCCTTTGGAATGCTGTAGTGAGCGTTCAATTAAAGGGCAGCCCCTTGTCTTGTCGGAGAGAGCGGTGGTTGAGCAACGTCAAAGCGCCCGCTAAGCTGAAACAGCTGACAGCAGCAAAGAGGTAGGAGTGTCAGAGGAGGACAGGCCCAAAAAGAGAGGCTGTCTCCTGGAATATTGGCCTGTCAGTAGTGATCGCGTGCCATGCGCTCTGCTCAACAGACTGAAAGTGAGGCAATGTACCCCATGAAATATTCACGGGAGTTGTCTTTGCTAAAATAGAGGAGAGGGAAGGAGAGGGAATGGGGGGGGTTCCCCCAAATCATTTCGATGTCAAGTTGGCTTAGCCATCCCTGCCAGAGGGGGTCCCATTAAATGTTCTCACAAATATACCCCCCGTACGGTGCAGGAGACACCTGTGTGGCACCAGCTCCCCATCCCACCACATCACCCACCAAATCTAATCCTAGAAGCGCTGTCGTTCTCTCTAGGACCCCCCCACAAGCGATATATCTGCTGACACGCTCCTCGTCTGCTGATACAATTACTTCAGACTACACGTGATCTCCCAGTTGTTCCATTGCATGTTTTTTACAGCACACTGGATGAAAATTGGTATGTGGTTGTACTAACAAAGCTATATAGCCCAATGCTAGTCCAATGGATCCATTCACTATGCTATATCCACCTAAATGTTATGCTTTGAATCACACACATCTAGGAACACCCCTTAATTCTGTTTGTTATAACAAACATAACAAATAATTACATATGAATCATGTCACAGGGACTTATTTTTCTAGCCTAGCCAGATGTAAAAGAAACTATTGGAAATGAATCCCGTCTCTGGAATAAACTACAGCAAAAATCCAAGCACGCATCTGCTAAAATAACACAAAATCCAACCTGCACAGGTGATATCTTCCTCTGGCATACACAAGCAGCTGCTATTATCCAAGATTATCCAGAATGTATAAGAGACTGGCCCATCTCTGGTTAACTGTCTTCATCCAGGCAGGAATCAGTGGACTGTGGCCAGTGTACATTACAGTACTACTATGGTAGCCCAGTGGTGCCCACTTATTACAGTACTACTATGGTAGCCTGTGACGGCCCTGCCTGGTTTTAGCAGGCCTCTGATCGTTATTGGCTGGGTAGGCCCTAATTAGGCCAATTAAGTACACCTGGGCATGTCACATATATAGATGTGTTGCAGCACACTGTGAGTGTGACTCTCCTGGCACCACACACGTTGTTCTTGGTTTGTTTCTTAGCTTGGTTTGTTTCTTGGCTTGTTTGGTTAGCTTCTTTGTTTGGTTAGCTCTTAGAATGCCACAGGGTTTAAGGAAGAACCAATTACCCTAGCATAACCTATTCTGTAGTTAATATTGAGGCAGTTGGCTCAGGATGCAGGGACGTTTTAACTTGTGGAAGCCCAATTTACTTTAATCTGAATGCGTTATGAACTGGATATATCTGGTCTGCAGAAGTTAAGGTGCTACTATTTAGTGTTTTAATAAGCAATATATGTGTTGCTCATAAATATGACAAAGTATCAGAATGAAACTATCGACAAATCATTGAAAATTACACTACATCTAACAGAGATGAAATGGGACATGTCCGCAAGCCTTTTGTTCTGTCTGAAATTAAACGAATCATTCATCTTCTTATGCATAAACTAAAACCAATGAAAGCAAAGAGTTAAAGATTAATCGCCATTAAAGCGTGTTCAATACCACTGACTCTGCCATAAATCACGCCATAACTGTCTGATAAGACAAAACAAGTAGGGTGGCTTCATCATACTGTAGTTACAGACAAAGCCGGAGAGGGGGCTTGGATAATTGGCATCTAATTGGGCTGTATGAGACACACGCTGAGTCATTAACGTCGCCTGCTTTTAAAAAGGGGACCCGCTTGTCAGTGGTATTGTTGTTTACAGGGGCCTCTGTTGCCGGGTGTGCTGTTATGTAATGCAAGGAATACAGCGGAAATACACCGCCATGCCTCTCAGCTTCTGTCCACGGCTTCATCACAACACAATTAGAGTTGGGGGCCCACACAGTCCCTTTGTACTGTATCTGCAGGAAAAGGTCAAATCTGTCGTCATTATTAATATAATAGTGTTTTCCCTTCTCTAGGTTTTCGGCCTGGAAAGTGAGAAAATTGGGTTGCAGCAAATAAGGGGGGAGCTGAGGTCAGGGGTGGTGTTATAAATATTAGATTTATGTTACATAAAATGTTGTAGATATATCTGGATTTGACAGAGATGATTCATCAGACATTCAGACAAGTTGGGAAACAGTGGTCCCGTCAATGGCACAAACCATGCCTTGTTGATTATACTAAACTAAAACATACATCGCCTGACAGTAATAGACGTAACCCTTATTAATATGCCTGGATAGTTGTGAACTATTAATAGTCTGCAGTACAGTTTTTTCAAGCATGTTATCAGGTGGAGCAATCAACGCCCAATATACACAAGAGTGTGGGGGAAAAACTCAAATAAAAGAAGGATATCCATATATGTATTTGAATACGGTGTTCTTGTGAAAAGACAAGATATTAGTTATTATTCACATTTCATAACGGAGGAACATACACACAAAAAAAATGACGGATGGTGAACTCCGATACGGACGTCGACGTGTTTTTGTCTATGGAAATGACTAGCTTCTTATCGGTGCAGCGAGTTATTTGTGTGCACTCTCTCAATGGCTTAGCGAAGGGACTCAATCACCGCCGCTCGCCGATAGCCCTCACTACCTCCCCTCTCTCATCTCTTCATCTGGCGGAGAGGAAATGAAAGGATGGTATCTCCGGCGCGCCAGCATCTCGGGTTCAGGAGATGCGAGACGCAGACCTTTTCTTCTGGGCTGTGCCCAACGCAAGCGAGGGAGTAGTGGGTTATCGCTCTATGCCTGCAGCACAATGTGCCAGTAGTTTACCGATGCCATGTTTACACTGTCTCAAGGAAGGGAGGCATTGTGAGAAGATTTCACTTTTGTAGCAAATATAGGACAGACCCATGCAATATACAATATCGCACTCCAATGAGTAGACACTAAGGCTTGAGGCATTGTTTAATAATAATAATATTAATCATCTTTATTTCATAACAAATTTCATACAGAATTGCAGTTCAAAGTGCTTTATAGAATTTACTGGATTGTTTAAGAAAACTAAATAAAAAAAGCCATATTTAAGATTAGGGTATGTGAATGTTTGCGATGCAGTCAGAAATTTGGTAATCT
Source organism: Typhlichthys subterraneus (assembly GCA_027564835.1). Classification (NCBI taxonomy): domain Eukaryota; kingdom Metazoa; phylum Chordata; class Actinopteri; order Percopsiformes; family Amblyopsidae; genus Typhlichthys; species Typhlichthys subterraneus. Next base: position 221,376 of record JAODUH010000010.1, on the reverse strand, counting down.
GTAGAGATTTGTTCCTTAATTTAGGGTACATTTATGTGTGTGTGTGTGTGTGTGTGTGTGTGTGTGTGTGTGTGTGTGTGTGTGCGCGCGCACGCACACCCGCGTGTGTTGAATTTACAAGCCATCACAAAATGCTAGACAAGTCTACTGTTTACAAAGTAGCTACTATAAGATGGGTGTAACCAGAACACTCCCTCTCCCACTCTTTTAATCAAACACATGGCCACACACACACAGCGCACACACACACACAGCCTTTTGGATCTCACCTTGACACTGTCACCAGTTTGCAGAACGTTCCAGAGTGTGTTCCGGAACATTTCGAAGTCCATCTGGCGGCCTCCTTCCAGCAGTGCCTAGGGGAAGAAGATACTTATCTTAACGGACCACAAAAATCTGTCCAGAATAAATTGATGCTATTTGCATCGACCCCACCCATCTGGTGCGTGAAGGCAATTTAAACAAGCGCTGCCAATGGCGAACTGCAACACAGACAGATAAAAACATGTACTGTAGAATTACTTCTAGTGCAAAAATAAAATTTAAACACAAAAAACATTGGAAAGCTTTCACTGACTATTTATTTGCAGGTGCAACACTTATACATATTTTTTACCATTATAATATCTGAACTTCATCCAAAATGTATGAATCTTTCTTTTAAAGCACACACACGTCCTGAGTTTGCACACAAACCCTTATGCGCCATCTTGCAATCTTACATCTATTTAAACAGTGGCTGCTAGCCCCGCAGGTACGGACTTATAAAAAGTGGGTTACATAACTGATAATAAACTGCACACCATCCGTTTCCCATTCAGCTCTCCTCCCAATATCCCTGCCGTCATATCTGCTCATCTATTCAAGTCACTCTCATTAAATCAGCTTTTACAGCCGCACGGAGTTTACTACTATAGAAGTCAAATACCATTCATCTTGGCGTTATACAGATATACAGCATGTTTTTTCTTTTTAGTTTTTTTATTCAGCAGAGGACAAACGCATCCACTACTATCAGAATACACATGAGCTTATGCAGACAAGGGGGAAACTTGACAGGCAAATTAATCTGTTGCCGCATGCTAGCCGACCGGGAGTCAGCGAGGCGATGTCTGGCGGTGGCGCCCATCAGTCAGCGGAGCTTCGTGGTTGAAAAGCATCATGGGATTCTTTTGTATAGTAGGGAGGAGAGGTGCAACGGCTGCAGATGTGAAAAGGAAAGTGCTAGAAAGGTGCCATGGCCCGCAGTGTTTATTCATGTGAAAACAGTCACCTGGATGCCATTTTGGCAGAGTTGCATCGCAGTGGGCGCTGACCTTTAGATACTATGCGCAATTAAGCTAAGCCATTAAACACAAGTGTGAACCAGGCTGCCCGGACCGGCTAGCAAGTGATGTAAATCACTTTGTGCCTGATAAGGCCTCTTCTTGCTTATTTGTACAGTAGTCTTTGCAAAGGTTTTTTTTGGAGGGTAAAAAGGGGCAATATGTGTGAATTTTATCTTAATGCATAGCTTAATTTGCATTAGCCTCTACATGAAAGATTAGATTAAATAAAAGGGAGTTTCATACATTTATTATTTGGAAAGTGATGGCACAATTCAAGAATCAATGACTGAATGTCTATGAACAACTAGCTTCAATTACAGTGTGTACACTACATACTGAAGATGCAGCGATTTTTGTTGCGATACAAATATTAATTGTGGAGCTAATATGAATATATTAGATTCCCATGACAGTTATAGGTAATACACTTCTACATTATTTATGTTAATGTGGTCATAGATCAAATGAATAGCAGAAGTTTAAATGGAAGGAATACGGGTTACTAAATTGGTCCCACTGCTGAAGATGAAATATAACGTGGGATCTAAGGACCTAGGGTTCTTTAAGACCAAAATGGTGCCATAGGAAAGTGATTGAAACTGACAAAACCACTTTACCCTGGTTCACAAAGTGGTGATGTGCAATCAAACCAAGATTAATTGTACAATTGCCATTTCTCCAGTCAGGAATCTGTCTCCAGTCATTCTGACTGCATGTTCTACACCTGCATTAATGTAAACCAACTGAAGGACTGATAAAATGATATGCAAAGACATTGCCTTACAGCTACAGCAAAATATCAAATAACAAAGCTACATACAGTGCTGTGTTATTTGACAGATCTACCAATTCCCTGCAGCAAGAATCTGCAAATACCACTCACACCGACCTAGGAAGAGAATATTAGGTTTTGAGTTAAAGTTATGAAATGTATCACCTTGCAAGATAAAATGTGAAAAACAGCCAGGACAAAAAGTCGACAAGCCACTAATACAACAAGCGCATACGAGGAAAATATATGAATACTTCCCACGCGGTGTGTAGACAGTAGAACGCGTGTGCACTCGGTCACAGACGTTGAAGGAAGTGCTTATCACAATATTCCTTATCCAACTAACCGTTTCACTCGTTTGGTCTCAGACCAACCTCCAGCGCCACATATTGGGAAGCAGCTTGCTATTCAGATAGTGAAGTGGTCACGAGTTATCTCCTTCCGGGCCCCCTTGATGGAGGTGGAGGAGGTGGTTGGGGTGGGGGGACGTTGACCAAAATAAGAGAACTCATTGGGATATTTCCCAAGGTAGAAGAGAGATCATGTAATCTGATATGGAGGGGCATATACAATCCCCCTTAGCACAAAGCCCTCAATTTGGAGGCCCGGTGATTTCGACCGTACCGTTCCTTGGTGGTTTTCAGCTGGTTGCATGTTGGAACAGGCTGGGCACCAATCTGTTTCTCTTGGTTTAAGTTTGTGATCAGAGATTATTCAGGCAAGCCATGCTGTGGTGATTGCCTCATAGTGGATTGTGGCATCATTCCTGGCTTAACCCAAGCCATGGGGGACTAAATCCCTACTTGTGAGAAAGTACATTTATTGTGCGGAAACATTAGCCATGAGAAGGATGTGTAATGCACCAAGATACGGGAAAAAGCAATATGTCATTACAACAAGATCAAATCTAGGAATACTGATTTATCACTAGATGAACAAGGAAGGGAAGCAGTCTTCTAAATAGATAAATCATGCAAAATGGAAGATCATGCAAAATTTGAGAAATGGCTAATAAGCTGAATACTCTAATTAATGTGTAAATTATGTTTATAGGAATTGTGTTTTTTCATCCTAAATTCATTTATCTGTATATGAAACGTCATGGTAAGATCTTGCAATCAACTAAATGTACTGGGGAAGCAAAAAGCTAAATTAAGTTAGATGAAGGAATATGTCTTAATTGAACATTTATCTTAATCCATTTTGTGGCATTTCAATCCCACATACTGCAGAACACTGCAATGTGTCAAGGAGTCTTTCATTTAAAGTAACATTGCCATTTAATGCCCTTAGAATCACATTACAACTGACCCTCCAACCGATATTGCATTGATGTAATCCTTATCAATCAGGGCATAATCAATGCAAGGGGAGTGGTGCTGATTTGTTTATATAAATCACTTTGTTTGTCCTTTCAGACAAAAGCATGGATTCAGAACAAATTACTGTTTATTGCAATTGACAGCTGAATATGTGCATTTTATTTTGACATTCACAATGCCTTGTGTTAAATGGACATAAGAGTAAGAGAGTTGTAAACAACAAATCCATAATATATGAACTGGCACATGAATAACAAAAGACCAGATGAAAGTCCAGACAAGTGGGAAAGTTAATGTAAGAGAGGCCCGGTTTAACAGGGCAAAAAAAGCAACCAACCAACTGATGTGTAGCAAAGAATGTTTGTCAGCAGCAACAAACAGTTGCAGGTGAATGAGTCATAACTCACCATCATCAGCTGATTACCAGTCGATCTTCCACAATCTGTGTCGGCTGCAGCATATGCCTACGCGCCAGAGCTCATCTTCGTTCTTCAAAGAACATCAACATCGGGAGGAACGCCGGACACCTCTATAATGAATCGCCAGGCTAATAAACAGCGGCCGCAGCCTCAACATAAAAAGAAAGGCGGCTGGCAGCTGGGTCGATGTTGGGCATCACAGCGGTCTATATTTTGCTCAGTATCCGAGCCCAGGGAACATTTCATAAAGGCCATAGGGTCGGCTTATCACGGAGCTAAATGCCAATGTAATTATTAGTGTCTGGAGATACTGCGAAGGGAGGCGCATCCTGTGGCAGTACACCATATTTAATTAATAAATGTCACTCTGTAGAAAGAGTGAGGGGTGTGAGAGAGCATGAGGGGCTGAGCTGAACGCTGTATCCGGTCCTCACAAGAACCCCCAGCACACCGGTTGAGCTGAGACCCTCTCTAATGCCTGCATGATATTGGCCTTGGCAGAGACACCATGCGAGCATGCAAGCATGTATGCTATTACATCAACACAAAACTCATCTGGTCACTGGGTGGGCAGCCATCTTGCTAGTGCGTCTGGGCAGTTATTAGGATCTAACTGAATGGGGAGAGAGCCATAACAGCATTTCCAATGCATAATACTGTCTGTTGGGACACAAATACTGCCTGCAACAATCACCAGTCAAATCAGATAATAACTTATAAACCGCACAAATGGATAAACTGGTTCATGTTTGGCTATTACCAGGCAGACGATTAGCTCTTTTCCTCTGCCAGATAACGGCTTTCACCCATAGAGTTCTATTCTGAATTCTTCTATAATGTATCTGGCTGTACACATGGAAACTGCAGAAAAAGGGAATAATATATAGAATTTGGGGGCTTTTCACTTAAAAGGCCACACTGTGAGAAGCCAAGTGTTCCTGAAATCCAGTGATTAAAGGACCACACAGGTTTAGGACAGCATACATGCATGTTCACGTAAATCATCAGAAAGTTCACATTCAGTTTCAAACGTTCAAACTAATTAAACCAAGATGAAGACGATAAACAGAACTTGGATATAAAATTCAAATATGTGAATTTGGAAAATGGCCCTAAACACAAAAATTCCAAATGCCATGCATCTGCTGTCACCAACATTGTTAACAACATAACAATTTAACCTATATACACTTGTTGTATTGTTTTTGTCGTTTTATTCTGTATATTTATTGAACTGCAGCTATTACTATTTGTACTATACCGGTACTTTAATTGTTCTAAATGTGTTGTTTTTCCTGCACATACATGCTGCGAGATGGATGCATGTATCTTTCTCCCCCGGTGGTAAACTGTGGTAGTGCACGGTTGGTACAACTACTGTGTCTGGTTACACGTTAAACTTTCTAAACCTGGTTTGTCCACCTGAATGTGATCAATAAGAAGATTCTTTGAAGGTTAACGCTTCCCCCCCCCCACCCCACCCCCCACAACCCCAGCATAATCAGGCCAGCTACCGGAGCATCTCTTTCACAGCACGGGCATCTGAAGAGAAACCTCGGCCCTGCCTGGGCTTCTGGAAAAGGTTGCGGAGGTCAGCTGCCCCGTCTCCTGCCTTCATTCTATATCAGGGAATGTGCGAGGAGCATGCAGCCTGTCAAGCAGGAGGCAATCACCCATGACACTCCCGCGCTCCTCTGCTTTCTTTACCCGTACCGCAACACCCCCTCCCCAGCCCAGAGTGGTCCTCCAGTCAGGGTTACACCTGGTACCCCTCATCTCCCTGCCAGAGCTGTCCTTGGATGAGCTGCTAGCTCCGTAACCCCTGCCCCCCACCCCCCCCCCAGCCACTGTTCCCCGCCTGCATGTTAACTCGCCGGAGCTGCCAGAAATCGAAACGAAGGTGGAGGACAGGAAGAGGAAATGGATCAAGGCCCCTGAAGAAGTCGAGAAAAAGCTGTAAATGTTCCCCATGTAACCGTTTTTTTTCCCTTTCTTCCTCTCCTCCGAAGGCGACACTCGGCGCACAGAAGGAGGGCATTGTTGTTTGGAAACAATGGCAGACGCGCTTCTGAGGCAACCGCTAAGCTACAGAAAAGCAGATGCTTTATTTTTTTCCTCCGACTCGCCAATCAAGTTAACACCTACACCTATCCGTCTCCCTCCGCAGCAGGCGTTTTTTCCGTCCCGCTGTTCTTTTGACTCGTCCTGGGGACAGGGAAACTGGAAAGGTTACCCACAGGAGAAGCAGGCCCCATCAAGTGGTCCTCATTAGCGAGGGGGGGAGGGGAACGCGCGTGCAAGCCGAGCCTAATAATGCAGGATGAAAAATGGCGCACCGCGCGGCGACATATTACGGGGCAAACAAGCACACACTGTTACAGTATGTGCAACACGCTCTGTTCTCTCTCCCACTTTTCGCTGTGAGCCAAATTGCCTTTCCGAGGGGTTCTCTGCAAACAGGGTGATGATTCTGAAGCATTTACTCCCCCCCCCCCCGCCCCGAAACCTTGCAACAGACAGAATAGCAAGGATGGGCGGGGCGGGGGGCGGCGAAGCCATCTGTGTCCGACTCTCATCCCAAACTCCTCCAGAGCCCGGATGAGCCTGAGCCAGCAAATGTCAGCCGGATAAAGAGCAAGCCTGACAGACACACACAGGAGTTTTGTCATTCTGTGTCATTCCCTTTGCCAGCGAGCCCAATCTTCGCCGGTCTCAAAAGCCCCAAGATGGTGGGTGGGGCGGGTGGGGGAGGGGCATTATTGGGTGCGGCGGGGGGCGGGGGGCAGGGGGCGGGGCGGGGGGCAAATGTCACGTTGTGTAACTCCTCCAGTTAGTGCCACCGACGGGCTGAGAGAGCGGGAGGGGGGCGCGCGCTATTCTGGTGCCCCTGTGGTCTTGGAGAGCTTGTCATTACTGTCTTATCTGATGTACAGTGGGGTCGCCATGGAGACCTCACAAAACACATCTGCCTCCTTCCAACAAAGAAAATCGAGTTCCTCGACAAGAGTTCCTGCGATGAGACATCGTTCTGTCTCAGCCCACCCACCCTCCCGTCCACTCCATTTCGGATCACAGGGTATTTGATGTGATTGTGTTGGTTTAATGGAAGCGACATGCTGCTCTTCACAATATTTCTTACAGCGCACATCTTGTTCTTTCAGTTTAGATGCTGCTATAGGCATTAAACATTGCTGTAATGTTACTAGAAATGTATTTGGTAACTCATATAGTGCTACCCCCGAAAACCAAGCAATGTTAGTGCTTATAATATACTGCTTAGTGTGCTATAGTTGTGTGAACTGGCTATTGTGGGGCAGAGCTGCAAGGCTACTGGTATCATGCACATACCAATGGGGACTAATGGGGGCTTGTGCATTGTACAGTATGTGTGTTTTAATAACATACTTTACGCTTGGTAGCATACACAAATGACGTGTAGGCTATATGACTTGAAAGCAGTCCCTCTGAAACATGAGATTACTTTCCCTTTATTTCTTCGTTTCTTCCTGCTCCTGTAGACTACTGTGGCACACAGTGTAATACTGCCATCGGTTGTGTCTGTGGCGCTACATCGTAATCTGTGCAAGCGTGTTTATAGTGTAAGTGATGTGCGCGCTTCAGCGTAATGGCAATAAGTGAATTACATCTGAATCAAACTATGGGTTCTTTATAACAAACTATTGGACATTGTTAGTGTGGTTGTGTATGATACAGACTGGATACATGTTACTGTACTGTTTGTGTGTATATTGTATTTCATAGTCATAACATTTTTAGTCACACACAACTATTGCCACAGCTGGGAGAGATTAGGTCAAAATTGGACTAAACTCCCTTATTGTAAGCATCTTCACAATTACTGTTTAAGACATGTATAATTGCATGGCTATGCAAAAGACATTCGTCTGAGATAGTATGCTATGCATTACTTACTACATTTCACAATATAGATTGTGCACACCACTTTACGCTGCCCAAGTCCAAGGTCTTAATGACAAGAGCTGTCACTAAGAATAAATAAAGACTAAACCTAGCATGCACACATCCTTGTAATGTCTGCACGTCCTCATAATCACCCAGGAACATACATTCTCTTAACAGAAACCAAAGTGTTCCACCTTTAATGTGCACATATGCCCTGTTCTTGAATGTTGAACTGCATAAAACTGTATTTTCTCCAAGCACGTGGTGATAGAGGTGAGCTGGTAAGAATACAGATCTTGGATTGTACGTAGGTACTGTACATTGAAGTGGGTCAAAATGTTGTCTATTTCTTAGTTTATTTGATTCATACAATGTATGTATCTTGTTGTAACTTGAATAACCAAACTGATATAATATACTGTAATATACAGTAGGTTAGACATACTATACACCCAAATGACAACACACAGTACGCTATGCTGCTAGGTACTTACTTACTTACAGTCAACTTAATATCCTGTTTCCACAGGAGTCTGACCAGAGCTTAGAATGATTGCTCCGGCTTTATTTGTCATGGTGACTGAGGTATTATAGACTGATTGTTTGCTGGCAGGGGCACCATGTCGAAGCAAATGGTCCCTATGCCCCAATCGGCGCGAGACATCATGAATATTCAATCAGAGGCTTGTGGAAATTCTGATGAGTAGGCAGCGTTGTTGTTCACTGCCTTGCCGGGATGTGGCAACGCTGGCATTTTGTCAGTGATTACATCTTTACATTCTGAAATCCCAGTATTATGTTCCATTTGTTTACAAAATAGCAGGCGAGGCAAGGCAGCGGTTAAGATAGAGAAGGTGCCAGGGGAACTATTGCTGAAGGGGTGGTTGTGGGGCTAAACTATAGTGGTAATTTATCTGTCCATATGCAGTAGGTTAGACATACTGTACACATATTTACGTAAGGCTAACCGTTTGAATTAGGAAGCTAATTGAGTTCCAGTGTGTCGGATGTTAGGGCTGTCCTCAACAACAAAAAGGTAGTCTGCTAATAGTGGACAATTGACCGAACCCCACCCCTTTCACCTGTCCTAGTTACTGTAACTATGTTGGACAGGTGACAGGTAACAAAACAGCATAGTAGGCTATAACAGGAAAGTCTGTCCGATTCAAAAAGCGCAACTGTTCTTGGAGGACAGGCAAAAAGGTGCAGGGCTTGGGATTGGATTATATGTTTGTCATTGACCAGTATCTGAAAATGTAGTTTTCAGCAGGGGACCCCAAACTTCCCTTTCCCGAGCCACATTAGCAAGCTCTGACTGGGGGATCCCGAGGTGTTCCCAGGCCAGTGTGTAGATATAATCTCTCCACCTAGTCCTGGGTCCTCCCCGAGATCTCCTCCCAGCCGGACGTGCCTGGAACACCTCCCAACGGAGGATCCTTACCAGATGCCCATACCACCTCAACTGGCTACTACTTTTGACGCAAAAGAGCAGCAGCTCTACTCCGAGTTCCTCACGAATAGCTGAGCTTCTCACCCCATCTCTAAGGAAGACCCTCCTGAGAAAAAACAATTTTGGCCACTTGTACCCGTGATCTAGTTCTTTCGGTCATGACCCACCCTTCATGACCATAGGTGAGGGTAGGAACAAAAGTTTACATGGTAGATGGAGAACTTTGCCTTCCGGCTCAGCTCTCTTTTCGTCACAACGGTGCGGTAAAGCGATTGCAATACCGCTCCCGCTGCTCCATTTCTCTGGCCAATCTCCAATGTCCCCTCACTCGCGAACAAGACACCGGGGTACACAAACTCCTTCACTTGGGGTAAGAACTCATTCCCTACCTGGAGTAGGCACTCCATCAGTTTCCTGCTGAGAACCATGGACTCAGATTTTGCGGAGCTAATCCTCATCCCAGCTGCTTCACACTCGGCTGCGAACCAATCCAGTGAATGCTGGAGGTCACGGACCGATGATGCCATCAGGACCACATCATCTGCAAAAAGCAGCGATGAGATCC
>JAODUH010000010.1:167256-211496 GCA_027564835.1 Typhlichthys subterraneus | reverse complement strand
ATCTGGTGTGTTGGAGCAGGGAGACACCTAAAACATGCAGGGCAGCGGCCCTCCAGGACTGGAATTGAATAGCCCTGTTCTATAGCCTATGGGGAATTAAAAATATCTGTTATGGATGGAATCTTAAACACTATTGGCCTATATGATACTAATGATACTCTTAACTTTATCTAGCAGGGAAGGCTACAGCAAACATGAAACTTGCTGAACAGTATGCAATTAGCCAAATAGGCTGAAGTCTATTGCTGGAAATAGATTTTGTCACAGCAGGTATATGGCTACTCTGGGCAAAACAGGTAAACAAATTATTATCACCAGCAGTTTAGCAAAAGTAATATAGGAGTAATATAAGAGGGGAATATATTATATTATATTATATTATATTATATTATATTATATACATATATACATTAGAGACAACTGACTTTACCAATGGGATAGTGTTCACTTATTGTAATATCGTAAAGGTGACTTGATATGTGATCATATAATAGGCTAAACACTATTTAAATAGGCATATGTAACCTATTAAAAATGTTCAAACTATATGTGAAGATTACATATCATGCTTTATCATGCAACACAATCTGGTCACAGTCATCACAGCAGATGTTTTACCGCAATGTTAGAGCAGAAGCATTAATAATGTTTCAGTTTGAAGTCCACGACTTTCTGTTTCCTATAGGAAAAAGAAATATAAGATACCCATTAGTTAATCATTTTCATTTATGTTTAAAGTGTTTATATTACGCCAAATAAACGATGATTGGTTTCAGTCTAAAACTTTGATACTGATGGATATGCCTTTTGTACCATTATTTTCCCATTTTGCCTTCTTTTTCATTCCCACGTGCATCTCCTTCTTGCATGGCTGCTGACTCCATCATTCCCTAGGCCGTGGATCTTATCAGCAGCATACCTGCTGTACCAGAAACTGTGGGTATACCCACCGTGTTCGCGAACGCATTCACGCAGCCACACGCAAACGCATGTACGCACAGGCTGAACAGCAATTCACCGGCAATTTGGAACACACAATCACATAGTTTAAAAGACACATGGACGCAAACTCTGATTTTCTATCCGTCGTACAAACATCTAGATGGGGGTTAGTACATAGAGCTTGCGGAGAGGGAAGCAGATCTGCTATTTGCATGAAGATGTTCCAGGCTCTGGTAGAGGTACGATAACTAGGACTACCGCAGAGATAATGTGAGATTCAACCATCAACACTCGCTCTAGTGCCAAAAAATAAACGCTGGCAAAGTCCCATAAGCTTTTATCGGTGGAATTTGAGTTTTAGACATAAGTTGTGACTGATGCAAAGCAAATCCTGAGCACATTAGGCACCATACACCTGCCTTTTAGCCAATATGTTTAAGCATGCAGAAAGTAGATTTTGTTTGACTAAACATGTCTACCTGTTACACAAGACTGGACTTTTCCTGGTGTGAACATGCATCATTTGATTCTTACAATATATAAAAGGACCAGCTGCTTCAAGGAGAAAGAAATATGTTGCATAGCTTCATTATTAGACCGACTTACACCTTAAAATTTTATTGCATTTGCAAACTATATTTCAATTAGATTTATTGTCTTGCACAGCAAATTAACATTATAACTACAGCATTGGCTTCATACATTTCAAAACATTTGGCCTGTGCCATATCTTTGGAAAAAAGTGCTAATGTATGAATATTACTGCAGCAATGCACAGATGGAATTGGCTGAAGGGACCAGTCACGATAAATATAAAGTAGATATGAACAGACATTGTGTTCATTTTGCCTCCATAACATTTCTGCTCATGTCAGACGTGGTGTTTCATCATGACTGTGCGTCTTAGGGCTGAGCTTTGTCAGCCCTGCTCCTTATCTGATGCAAGGTGGATGATGCTAATCGTTCTCACAAATCTGTCAAAACTAGATTATGTCCCTCTCGGTCTGCGCTGTAGGGATAGGATAACAGCTGAGGTTAGCAGAAAACAATAGTGAGGTGGCCGATTTAATTCCTTATCATAGAATTACACTTTTTTCTGGTAGTGTTATAAAATATATATATTTAGTTTAAGCCTGGTGTACAATCAGTAACAGATGTTGATATCAGATTGACTAGTGCAACTTTCGTTATCCATTCATGCATGCACCTCTGAGCACTGACAGATACTTCTGGGTTCTTTCCTTTAACACACTGTACTTGTAGCTAAATTAAACTTTCCCACATCAATTCAGACATTGTCATGACATGTGCTGGAAACATTCCACTGTTGTGTCAAGAACTGCAACCGCAGCATTGTTCTAAAACGGGACTCACGTTTCCCCCAAAATATATCCTCATGCAATAGACCAAGAATGCTGGTCTTCAAGTGTTTGCTTTCTCATCTATTGCTTGCTAGCATGTCATTGTCGTTTGAGTGTCAGTAATTAGGCTCCACTTCAGCCTTCTGAAGAGGCCACCCAATAATGGGAATCGGGTCATTTGTGTTGTTGGCTGTGAATTCATTGTACCTAAGCATGAACTCTTGACATTGAACTGTATCTTTAGAGTGTAACCCCATTCCATATTTCTTCAGTGGTACAGTTCTGCACAGTCCGCTGAGATGATAGATACAATTCCCTCTGTGGAGTTCATCAAGGTCATATATGGTATTTTGTTTTATAATTCGGATAAGTATTATTAATAATGAATTAATATTAATAACTAGTATTGTCAATGAAGCTGAATTCATCAAATTGTCCTTAAAAACAAACTTGTAAATGTCGACAAAACGGATCTCCATTTCTACTGGTGTTATGGATTGCTACTCCATTTGGCAGAAAAAGGAATTTATGATATAATTGCTGTTTATTTTTTATTTAAACTTGAAATATGTCCATGCATTTAATTCCACAAGAACCAAATATAGAAAATTGTATAATACTCCAAGCAAAGTGATCACTTTTGTAGAAATATTTTACCTGTAAGCTAAACAGTTGATGTTTTAACAAAAGTTCAATTCAGCTCTAAATTACGAAGTACTATAGTAAGCAGGAAAAGGGTGAATTCTGGCAGATGATCAGCGTGCTGCCAAAGGGAAAGAACACTTACACAGCCATATTGCACTTTTGCACACACCTGTGCACGTAAATAATAACTTGCCCCAATTCTCTGCCTCTATACATCCTGCTATCTCTTGCATCTTCTAGTCTGCCATCCTATACTCCTCCACTATCTGTCTTTCTCTCTGGCTCTCACACCTCTGTACTGGTGGTCTGAACCAAGCATGCATCCATCAGGGTCCCTTACTTAGCCCGGCAATGCCTCAGTGCAAGCAAACAATGGTGGTCCAAAGACACCATAGTTTGCTCTTATAAGGATTAGGTTTATGGGTGGCGTGTGTGTGTGTAGTGCTTCAAGCTTGTTTGTGTGTGTTATGTGTGCATATGGGCGTGCGGCTGTGATCAATCATGTGTACTCCATCTGCATCAACACATTTAATGCTCACTTCCTCGGTAGCTTTAAATGTATATACCGGGCAGAGCATGCACGGCTGTTGCAATGTGCCTTTGGGTGTAATGCCGTGCGCGTCGCGCTGTGGGACGGTGGAACATTAGTTAGCCGGAGAGAGGTTCTGGTCAGTTGCAAGTGAATGCAAAACCTCACCTTCCAAACAGGTTTAGTCGGAGACTTGAGTTTTTGGTTCAGTAGTCACTCCGTATTTGTTTGGCGTCAAAGGATGCCTCTTTGTTTAACGATACACTTGCAAGGAGAGCTTTCGAGCTCAACAATGCATAACTTAGTGGCAGATGAGCAAAAACCCAGGTGAGGGATTGGAAGAGTCGTGTTTCTAAGTACGTTCTACTCATAAAATGTGACACTTACTTGACAGGACACTGAAGAATGCTTTAATAAGGCAATAGACATGCTAGTGACTTCTTTTGGTAGTTCTTGAATATCAATAAGCACTTTAAAAACGGCTATGCAGTTAGCATTGGACAATTGCCACCAACGTTAACATGTTAATATACAATGTGGTGATATACAATGTGGTGATTGGTATATATATATATATATATATATATATAGGTTAAATGTACTCCAAAATACAGATATTACAAACAAAGAGCAGCTAATGAACCTGAATGAGACCTGGCTCACCCACTCCCTGTGTGTAAAGAAAAAAAACTCCAGAGTATTGTTTACTGGGCATTGAGAGAGAGGATAGTGCATTGGTGCAATGGTAGGAGATCTATTTACTTAAGAGATTTATTTTGGTTAAATTCCTTTCGGGAACTTATTGGAGGAAAAGAACATTTACAGGAAATAATTGTAATATTTTTGGAAATTATCCAGTAAACCAAATCTTAATATGACTGTTTTCAGTATTTGACTCGTGTAATATTTGGCCACATGGGGCTATGTGCAAAAACGTGCATGGACACGCCTGTGAGCATGTGCTTTGTCAAATCATGCACACTCATATGGAATTGTGTCACAGCTTATGTTGAATGTCGGTCTTCTAAATAGAGGGCTTCAATGTTAATTCCAGAGAAAACACAAATTCACTTCAGGTATTATGTATAGATAATGTGGATAAAAATATATAACAATTGTGGGAGAATTTTTAAATGCTTGCACATTACACCATTAAGCTGTTAAAGTGTCCTATTAATGTGGACTCTTTTTGCCATATCACAAGACTGTAATTTCACAACAGTGAAATGCATCCTTGTTACACAGTACGATCAAACAATGGGAGTAGGAGACCGTTGAGAAGAAAATTACAAACAAGAGATGGGTAAGGTAAGCTACAAGGTGAAATATGCTATCAGATGGCTCAGCGGAGACATCAGCGTTGAGCATCTCCAGTAGGGTGTTATGGGAAAATACCGCAGGATTGTAACAGACAATAACATCTTGGAAATTGTTAAACATTGTCTCATAGTGAACTGCATCTGTAAACAAATCAGAAGTCAAGTTACAATAGAGGTTGAGAAATAGAGAAGTGGGCAGATTTAGTCTGTAGTCTTTGTTATGGTTAAAATATAGTGTTGATGAGACAAGATGATGCATTCTTGTTATGTTTGTCTGAAAAGACAACTCAAAAAGTCAATATATAATCGGCTACATCATTTGCTTGCATATCTTATTGAGTTTTCGGGACCTGTGTCTAACCGACTGTACATGTTAGTTCATTTTGTTGCCCGTATCATACCAAGAAAGTCATCAAGCAAGTTAACTTGTTTCACATCAACTGTCTTTCTCAGAAAAAAACCGGTGAGCCATGTCCATTCTGTTACAGTTGGCCCTCCAGAAAACAATGGGTTTTCTATTTAAACTTCCTTATAGGTTTTGGTTTTATTGAATGACCACAGCCAATATATAATAATGCCCCATCTTCTCTAAAAACGAATTGTTGGACCATTTTAATTCAGCCTATAACTTTTTCATCTTTTCATCATTTTGTTCAACTGCCATAGGAAATACATTGAATACAATAAAAATATGACAAATTGGAATTTAAATTGTCTTCCAAAGCACCAATATTAAATCTTTCCTGACAGAAATAAGTGATATTCTGTGACAGATGCTGATGTATACTTGAAAGCATATTCTCAATGGGATGAGTATATATGTATTCTGCACTATATCTGCATCAATTGACTTGTGCATGTTCTGGCTGATGTTCTCATCACTGATGCTCTAGAAACCACAGTGGCAGGCATCTAAAAGGGGCTAACACCTGGATGTGGTTCAAAGCTACTGGGGAGCCATATCCAGTCAGATACATCTACAGAGGAACAGATAACAATGAACACTACAGTCTATTCACAGATATGGACTGCAAAATGCTGGTTGCATGCAGATCCATTGCAGATAAAGGGATAACACAACATAAAATGCTGACCACAGCTCTGAACAAAGCATGATTTCTCAAAACATCACAAAATGTGGGAGCCCTGCATGGACCTTAGGGGGTGTGGGGTACTTTTTGAAGATCATACCTGTCTCTCCCTTTTAAAAAGATCAGTTCAGACTTTTTATACGTGTGCGTCTGAATGCGGGTGTTTAGATTAAGAGCTGCAACCTTTAGTTCACATCTGATCATGAAGTCGACAGTTTGTACGCACGCTTATCTGCTATGTCTTGCTTGGTGATCATCTCTGTGATGCTTTGGACACTGTGACAAAGTGCCTTAAGGCATCTGAAGCTCCAGCCCTGTGCAGTTTTAAATACAAGTCCATCAACCTTTAATTTAGTTTGAAAACGTCCCCTTATCTTTTAAAGTACTCAGATAAACTATATGTACTTTATTAAACATAACCATTTAAAATATGACAACCGAACTGAATGACCTTTCAGAGACATACTTAATGAACGCGTAATAAGCAAGGAAGATATTCCCTATTATGTTCCAATGACAATATAAATGACCCGATGTGAAAGGATATTATATATTATTATACATAAGAGCATGACAGTGAATAGGGAGTGTCTTTGTGACCTATATGCAGGGTCCGGGGGCACACAACATAGCTGTGAATAGTGACACACACATTAACTGTAAAGCAGCAACCTAACAGTAAGGCTTGACTAGGTATATTAATCACATATTAAACAATGGCCTTTCTTTTGGGGGGAGAATTTCTGGTAATCACCAGAATTATTGTGAAACATTTTCTCATTGTCCTACTGTTTACATTTTGTAAAATAATTGATACCATTGCAATCTTCGCAGATGTAACCAAGCGATTAAAACCACACAGAAGCCATCTCATTCAGTGCTGTGTGTTTACCATATTTATTTATTTGCAGCAGTATTTTGGGAGGCAACATATTACAGTAGGAATAGTGACACCAGGCTGAGCAGATCCTCCACCATCACACTGGCTGATCTGCTCTCTAAGGCAATCTAATACTAGTCATACTAATAGTAATTACACTACTAGTATTACACTACATACATGGTGCAGCGAGCCCCGCCCCCTCCCGCGCTCCAGAAAGCAGAGTGGCTGGGCCTCCAGGAAGCTGCACCTGTCCGTCACGGAGTACGCCACCAGGAAGGAGTAGGAAGTACGCCACCAGGAAGGAGTACGCCAAATGGACAAACCCTCTGTCACATCACCATAGACTGTGTATATAAATGGACAGACCCTCTATGACATCACCATAGACGGTATGTATAAATGGACAGACCCTCTGTGACATCACCATAGACGGTATGTATTAATGGACAGACCCTCTGTGACATCACCATAGACTGTGTATATACACTGCGTTCCAAATTATTATGCAAATTATATTTTACACCAATTTTCCTAAATTGTCGATGCAAATTAGTCAGTATAATGTTTAAGTCATTAACCATTAGGTTATAAATCGAATTTCATTGAACAAACCACCCAATGAAAACTTTTTTTTTAATTTTGCTTTTATAAAAAACTTCCCAAATTATTATGCACAACAGAATTGCAAATCATTTCATATGTAAAGAACTGAAAATGATTATTTGTTGAACTTGCAACATTAGGAGGTCATATTTACTGAAATCAAAAGCTATTTCAATCAAACGCATCTTAGCAGGGCAAGATACAATTATGTTCAATCAACATAGAACCCCTTCTTTGATATCACCCTCAAAATTCTTGCATCCATTAAACTTGTGAGTTTATGGAGAGTTTATGATGGAATTTATTTGCAGGATGTCAGAATAGCCTCCCAGAGCTGCTGTTTTGATGTTAACTGCCTCCCACCCTCATAGATATTTTGCTTGAGGATGCTCCAAAGAGAGTTAATAGAGTTGAGGTCAGGGGAGGATGGGGGCCACACCATGAGTTTCTCTTCTTTTATGCCCATAGCAGCCAATGACACACACTTTGCAGCATGAGATGGTGCATTATCATGCATGAAGATGATTTTGCTACTTTTTGTACCGTGGAAGAAAGTGGTCAGTCAGAAACTCTAAATACTTTGCAGAGGTCATTTTCACACCTTCAGGGACCCTAAATGGGCCTACCAGCTCTCTCCCCATGATTTTGGCCCAAAACATGACTCCGCCACCTCCTTCCTAACATCGCATCTTTATTGGAACATGGTGGCGATCCACTACTCCATCCATCTAGACCATCCAGGGTTGCACGGCACTCATCGGCAAACAAGTCTTAATAAAAAAATAAAAAAAGTATTTCTTGAATTTATTCATTTCAATCTCAACTGAAGTGTTAATTCTCCACCGGCTAGGGACTCGTGTCCTGTATACAATCACATTGACACAAGAGTTTACAATAAAACAATCATGAATTTATTTACAAATAGCATAAAAAGATTGGATTATAGCCATTACACACACAATAGCAATAATAATACAAGCCTATCCTTCGTCACCACAAATACCACAAGCTATTGAAATAATTCACAGCCACTTATAAATCACCTTTTAAGGGCCGTGTTGACCTAACACATTCTAATATACTTTTTAAATTATCACAAAAGAAGAAGGTGGTGTTTCATTATAACAACAGATTATTATTTATTATTATTAGTGATAAAATAATGAATTCTCAGAGTAGTGACATAATACGACATTATTAAAATACGATTGGGAGCTCTACCAGAGCCAACCAACTGCATATCAACGCTGTAATCTGCAGCACTTGATGACAAACAGCCTCTATGGGCTGAATTAAACTAGTATCTATTAACTAGCGTCTTGTACGCTTGTTTGTTTTATGCGGCGCTTGGCTTCTCCTTGGAGCGCTGATCTAATGTGTTGTCGACTAATGGGCAGTTTAAAAACAAGTGGCATTAATATATCGGTGCTGCTTCCTTGGTCTGCCGACAGCATGACATTCTGGCTGTACAGGCAGCATGTGGCCCTTTATATGTTCGACACAGTGCGCTTCCCCCATTGATATCGGTGTCATTGCAAGACATCACCTGCTTCCTCTGCTGCGACTTGACCGGGGGTCACCCCCAGGTCGGATGGGGCAAAGGTGGCGGCAGGGAGAAGGGGGGTGGGGCTTCTAATTTAGGGATCAGGGTTTAATGAGAGGACGGGGGGAAATGCTGTGGGGGAGGGGCGGGCCCAGAGGTGAGGATACAAAGGACAGATTTAGCGCTTCTCTGATGTCACCCCCAGAACCGGCGGAGTGGCTCGTTGAAACTAAAGAGCCTCTGTTGTGTTGCTATTGTGGGTACTCACGTTAGACCCTCCCACTCTTACAATAATGAAGCCTTTCACAAGTGATTAACCTCACAGTGGCCCGTCCTGGTTTGCTTTTTGTTTGTTTTAATCAAGAACCAAGCAGCTTAGAATGCGTCATTGGGGAAAGGGATGGAAACATGTACGGTTAAATATAATGGCTTATTATGAAATGCACCGCCGTGCGTTCATCATGCTCTAAGCACAACATCTGAATGAGATAAACAGCACTGCCCTTCACACTCGTCTACAAACGGGAGAGTGTAAAGAGAGTTTAAGATGCCTGCCTATGGGGGGGCACTGGATTCCCGATTGGGTGTGCCTACCTCCTGAGGGTAGAATTGTTTTTACCCCGGCTGTGTTTTACTCGTGCTGCCAACATGTAAGTCTGAATTCTGCTTCGTCAAATCAATGCTTTCTCATTAAGCACAGCCCGGTTTCCTAAAGCCAGCGGGGTGCCTTAACCCCCCAATGAGGTGAGCAAGCAGGGGGTGGGTCCTTGTAAGGAAACAACACACATCCACTCAGGAGCAGCTTGAAACTTCCTCGACCAGTAAATGAGATGAAAGCTCCGGCCTTAAAAATGTTGGTTACAAAAGCTTCTGAAGCCCCGCTTCCCTGCCGGCTCAGAAAGAAAAGACGGGCTGCTCACCTGTAACAAAAGCGTGTGACGATGGTGAAAAAACATCAAAGTCCCATTTTGTTGTAAGAAACACTGACTGGGCTGGAGATGCCCGCTGAGAAAAACGCAGGTACATTTTCAGATAATGGCACGATGCCAGTGAGTGCTACTGTTTGCAACGTTTTAGATACATGCAATGACACCTGTCATATGACAATGCAAAAGCTAACACCTTCCACCATTTAAAATGATGAGAAAATCTATATAAACCACTATTCTCACTTTTTTCTCATATTTTTTATTTCTTTTACAGGTATTGTTCTTATTCTTTTATTTTTATCCAATAAATAATTACCAATTTGAACTAAAATTGTTCTGATTAAATCATGCAGTATGCATTTTAATTAGGCATGGTGATCGTTTCAGTTTTAGTTTTATATGCTTGGTTGGTGACTGACACGTCAGAGCATGATCTGTTGTTGATCACCAAATGCATGCACAGATTAATTGTACACCACAGAAGGTTAAACAGATTTCTATCTTAATCCACAGGTGGATTTACCTGACCTTCTGCAACATGATAGCACTATTGCACAACTACAACTACAAGGAACAAGCTAAGCTAAGCTTAAGCTAATAGGCTGTGAAAGTGTTTAACAACATCCTCTTTTGTTCTCCTCTAAATAAGATATGAACTGTAAAGGAATTGTAAAGTCAAAATAGTATGAGACAAATTCACACTTAGGTCAAAATGAGGTCGTAGTATAAAGTTACAACCTAAAATATGTTAACAAATGATATTCTCTTTTAATCTTAGAAAGCTTTACTGCACGTCCAACATTTTTTTATGATGTTTGGTTTGAACGTTTGTGAGAACACAAGAGAAATGTGAAACCCACAAAACAAATGAATGGTATTTTAAAATCAAACTTTGACATCAGATCATTGATGTGAAAAGCTTTCGAGCCTCCTCCAAGTTGGGGTGTAGGGATGATTCAGACATGTGAAACATCTGTGTTATAGTCACATTAGTACCATTGAAGAAATAATTTCTGTCCGTGTCTCTCTAAATGTGATCAACAGTTTGACATCTTATCTATGTATCTTTAACACAACAAAACTGAATAGAGATCTTCCATAAAGCAAGCATTCCGGTGTTTGTGATCTCATTGTGAAGTCACACGTGATCTGATTTTATCTACTTTATGCATTTAAATGTTTATTGAATAGAATGCAGTAGGGTGTAGAACCAGAGGGCATCACATTCCCCGTTTTAAGTGATGTATGGGTGACAGTAGAGGTACGACATAACAGTGTTAATTCGATTTTTTTTTTAAAGCACCATGTATTGAAACATTTCTATAATCATATTTTTTGTTCAAAGAAATTGCTCGAAAAGCAGTTACCGACTCCATTCGATACAGACTATAAATGTTCCCTTGAATTCAAATACATTTAGAATCATTGGGCTCCAAAAAAATTTAAAAAACTTGCCCTCAATCATCTTGTGAATAACTTTTGAATAATTTCCAACTTACCGCTGATTAAAAGTAATTGCCAACCATTTTAATAACGTGCACTTTGTAATGACTTGGGAGTATCTATGCAATCCGGGGATTACAGAATATCAGTGAATGATTTATATTGGCATAATTGTGGCTGATAAAACAGAGAACATGCACCAAACTTCCCCACTACACTTTTAACAGCAACACATGCTCTCATTGAAGTATATCTCATCATATTTTTGTTGTTACACAACTGTACAGGCAGACCGTTCCACATTACTTTGATATTGGTCCCACTCAGACAGACACAGACACGTACCACTGACTCATGCCAGTTTGACAGCAATTCCAGTCAGACATAGAAATGTGAAAAAGGTGGTTCACACTTCATTGTGGTTGAGTTTTAATTCAAACTCTCAACTCACAGCAGGCCTGTATTCCTTCCACATCAGTGTGTTCTTTGGTCAGCTCTCCATACCAAGGTGACAACATATTGGTTTGTTCACCCATTGAGGACTCCATTTTCTAGGTGATTGACTCTGAAAAACTAACATCTTAATCCCCAAATGTTTCCCTATGTTTTAGGAAGGCTTGAAGTAGTTAGCACCAAGGGAGTCCCGACTGGCTGTATGTCCTCCATGCAGGGCATTAAAAGCCGTGGGTGGGGTAGGTCTTAACTGGCGTAGCGATAGCCTAGGTTCTTGGGAGCAGGACAAACTACAGGTGCAGCAGCTTTGTCAGTCTCCTGTCAATCTGTCAAACCAAGAATGCGCAACAGACGTCTACGTTTTGTGGTTTTAAGTCTTGGTCCTGTAACCAAGACTTAAAACAAAGTTAAAGAATTAATTTGAAATCATTAGTTGATGTTTGTGATTTAATATTTGAACTTGAAGAGAGGAAGGACATTTCATCCATCATCGATCCATCATACTTAGATAAACTTTTTATTTTATTATTTATATATCATTACTATTTATAAGATTACTGTGTTATAGCACTACCAAAATTACAAATTAACTGTTTATCTTTGAAACAAGCTACTGCTAACTTTTTTGAGCCAGGGAAAACATTTTCCAAGGACCTCCTCATAATCGTAACACTGATTAAGCGCATGCATACTACCTACTCTTAGATGACATTGGATATTTTTGAATTATAAAACATTTCAACATAAATAATTCAGTAAACAGAAACATTTCAATTTGAACCATGTTAATACCACATATACCTTTAAACAGAGTAATTTTATTCAAATTGCACTTTGGAATTGACAGCATATACTTTTAAATGTATCAACAGCTTTAAGAAAACGTTAACACTGGCATAAGGTCCTAATACTCCTAGACATTTAAAATGATCAGTGTCAAGATGAATTTCAGTGTTTCAACTTCAAAAATAATGAATGTATTGCTCATTATTCAAATCATTTTTAGAAAGCGCTGAACAAATTTATAAAGGTTTAAGTTATAAAAAGCATAGTAATACTTTAGAATCTACAGTAAAGGGCATAATCTATATAATTAATTATCTATGTTCTGTAACAACATGTTTTACATTTGAGAACATTTCACAATATTTATACACATCACATTCTTATCTCAAACAATTTACAAGAACTCACTTGATGAGCTCATCCTTAAAATAAGATAGGCAAGGCAAGCCTGTCTCCGAACTAGCTTTGCGTCACTTGACAATGTAGTCTGACTCTATTTCTCCATGCTAACTTCATAAACCAAGCTAGCCGCTAAACAGTTCATTGCGCCCTACATGAAGTGATAGATTCATGATAGATTGACGTGACAATAAAATTAATATAGGGTCTATTGGCTCAAAGCTAACGTAGATGGGAGTAATGAACACAATACAGTATGCTTGTTTTATTGGCTCAAATGGTTGCTTCCACATTACACTTTTTTCTCAATTGAAACTGGCACTTGGGTTTGGGAGCTCTATGTTTCAAACCAAAATAACAGCATTTCTGTTAACACTAGATTCATTGAATTCTGTGAACAACATGCAGTGTGTCTTTAAATGTTACACAAAAAATAATAGTTGACATTCATGTACATTTGAAGAGGTTGCTACTGTCACAGAATAGGCTTTTTTACATGATCCATGAAATCGGGTGTTGCCACGTTAAATAAATCCTAAACGATGGTCCAGCACTAGGTATGGTTTATGGACCACCATGATTTTCCTCTGGGCTGATTTCTGTTAGCCAGGACAATATCTCAAACATGTTTAGCCTTTATAATGTAGTACTAGTTTGTATGTATGTACTACAGCATGTGTGTATGTGTGTGTGCGCCTGTGTGTGTGTGTGTGTGTGTATACGTATATCTTTATATTTGCCTATATTCATTGTAAAATGTCTTTGAGTGTCTTGAAAGGCATCCAGAAATGAAAAATGTATTATTAGCATGCCAGCCAAGTAACATGAAGCCTTTTCGTTTAATCAGAATACAACATTCCATTATTTAAATATTTAGATTTTTATCAACAAACATGTTGGGTGGTAAGAAGGTTTTTATATAAACAAAATAAAATAATGAATAATAATTTTCGGAATCTTTTATGAAAGGCCTTTATTAAGTGATGAAACGAATTAACTAACTACATTTGTTTTGAGTTAACATTTTGGGGTTTTCAATATCCGTACTATACCACATTTTAACCATAGCCATTTGTTTTTCACAAGCTTCCTCTATTTACAGTATCTGTAAAATACAATAAGCAATGGCACTGGCTGTGATTCCATTATGCTTCATTGCAATTGACTGTAGATAAGGACCACCTCCCACATTAGTGCCCGGATAATTATTGAGATTTGTAGGAGCAGGTGGTGATGGAAGCAGGAGTAGCCGTGATCGTGCTCCTGCGTATCTGCTGATAAACATCAGGGACTGCAAGATGCACCAGACGCAAGCCCCTGCCATGAACACCAGGAGCCCCCATATATCGGCACAATGCCCCCGACCTCAACCTGCCCCACATTCATAACACGGCACAACATGTTATATAGAAGATACGGGATACAGCCACACAAGCCAAAGGGTAAGAGAAAATACTATGCTTTGCTCTGGGTTATGGTTTACACCAGCAGAATAATAAAGTGGTGTCTCTCACAAGAAGACCACCCCATTGTTGGAGGGGTCAAAGAAGAAAGTAGAGCAGGTTTAGCTTGTCCTTTGTAACATGCACTATGACAGGCTTTATAGACAGCATTAGTGGGAATATCAACTGGTACACAAATTAAGTGTTTGTTTATGTTTAATTTAGTATAAAGTAGGTATTATACTGGCACACAGATGTGTATCAATTATATTTCAACAATATACAGGTACATTAATTAGGCCAGTCAAAACTTTGGTTGACAAGTTATATCAATCATTTGTCTTGTGAAAACTTATGAAAAATTAAAAAATAATAATTTTTACTACTGTATAAATACTTTTAGCACTTTCACCTGAAATGACAAGGAATGTTAAAATGTTATGCTTCAGTCTTGACTTAGCATTGACTTTGGCTATATACGCTACGTGACAATCATTCACATGTTAATCGTACCATCTCCTTCCATCTCCTGGTATAGTGTTTTGAGTGATCACTGATAAAGGCAAGTTTTCACTGTTAATCAGATCTTCCAGGCAATCTGTTCCCCTGCAACATGCATAGTTTGGTATGGTCTTCTCCTCTGGAAAATCTACACCAGATATAATCCCTGTTGAATCTGCATGACGTCATACAGTAGATATGACCTGACAGGTATTGCATTAGTAAAAATGTTGCAGCAATGGTGTAACAGCATGTGAATTAAAAATTGAAAAGCAGATTGGTTTCTTAATTAGTTTATATATATTTGCATGCAAAACAGAATTGCTTTTATTTTAGTTGCTTTCTTTCAAAGATTTTGTGAATTTTCCCTTTTATTTATTTTATTTATTTATACAGGAAAGGTCTTCTGAGTGCACATCTTCAGCAATATCAAAACGAACAGAAGATTGACATCTAGAATAGATAGTTATGCAGTTTACATCAATACATTTGTACTACGATAAGGTAATTATTAGTAAGAGGTGTTGTTTAACAAAGCCCCCACCCTGGGCCACCACTACACCGTTGGCAACACAGCACTGAAAACAGGAAGCGGCAACAAGAAGGTCTTCAATCACCCAGGGATGCTATGAAATGACTCCTTCGGGGGATCAATACGCTATCCTTGCCTGCAGTCATTAATTAGGTCTAATCAACACGGCAGGCACAAGTTGCTGTCAGTACTAATTAGCCAAAATTAATCTTCTGTTAAAGGAAACAACAATAGTTAACTGTAGCAGCTTTTTCCGAGATACATGATTCATTCACTCCCAGTGGGATAGATTTTTATAACAGGCTCCATTCGGAATTACAATTAGCTCTTAATTGTTGACGAGTCTTCCCTTCATTTCAAGACTCACTATAATTTTAGTTTTTGCACAAAACAACACTGCATGGAGTATTTTAATGTCTTTTTCACTTTTTTTATGATTTTAACTTCAACTTTAAAGTTCAAATGAATAAAGTTCATCTGAGGCAGGGTAGGAGAGAGCAGGGACGGATGAAACGGGGGACGAATGAAACACGCGATATACTCCGAGCCCATACACGTCTGATCTGTCAAACTCTGTCAGTACATGCAGCATACAACCATGATTGTATATGCAAATTATCACATGGATACGTAATACTTGTAATACGAGTTTTACCCTAAAACTTTTTTTGTTTTAGGTCATGGAAAGTAAAGTCACACAAGTGGTACATTTTTTGAATGACACGTTGTGTTTTTTGTTTCATGTGTCATTGTAATAATCATTTGACAGATTATTGTGTTCTTTAGCACATCCTGAAGTCTGCCATGTCAGAGTTTATCAGTGTAGAAGCAATTGAGGTTTAACTGTCAGGAGTCACTGTTTCATTCGACCCTCTATAGACTAACAACGAGAATTTATAGCAGCTAATGCGGTCATGTTGCGTGTGTTACAGCATTTATTAAAACGTGTCATAGTGAATTAACAGAACTAGTTAGAGTGAGAATTACAGAGAGAAATCTGATGGTCTCTGATGTATCCTATCTTATGCATGTATAGGCTATGAGGGCATTTCATGACATCTATCATAGGAATGCTTCAAATGTGCAGCAAAAACATGTTATAGTTATTAATAATAACAATATTTAACTGTAAATAACCCAATTTAATTTGAAGCAATAATTTGTAGCAATGGGCTAATCTAGGCTAGTCTGAAAGAAAATGCCAAATAATAATCATTCATTGTTAGGCCCTATGTTCTAAAAATTATCTTTAATAATATTATAAGATAAAGGACATAATATATTTGCAGTTACATATTATGAGATATATTGCCAGACATGTTCAATAAAAACAAGTATAAACTATTTATTCAAGTTTATACTGTAGCGTTTCATCCGTCCCTCCCGTGTTTCATTCGGCCCTACTTACGGGGATAAATGAAACACAGCACGACTTGCATTTAAAGTTAAATTATACTGTACTATATTGTACTATTTTACAAAATAGCACCTGGTATTTATAAAGCACACATGTGACTTGTTGATCACAACACGTATGGTGTTTCATTCGTCCCTGCTGTCCCCTATCTTGAAGATGAGATAATTCAATTTATTCCACAGTTACTGTATTGTTGACATTGTGAATTAGTATGGGTTCACCCCTTAGGATCTAGGAACAAGAATTGTTGTCAGTGTGGATCATGAATGATAAAGTGGTCGGACTACTAAACGTTCAAGGTATCAGGTGAAACCCAAATATTCTGCAGAGTGACCAATCTTGTTTTTTTTTACTACTTATTTTATTGATCCCCAGAATAATATTGGGGGTTCCTTTTATATCTTGTCTTGAATATTAGAAACATTCAGTCCCATGCAATAAGCACTGTCCTTTTGTTTACCAAATTATTTATCCACGCATACAATGGGCATCCACGGTACATTGACTGAGCAATTTAAATGGAATTATCACATTTGTTTCACATTTTTGGGTAACGCCAGATATCTGTTTCAGTTAGACACATCAATGTGGGGAGACATCCATTCTAAAAGGGCAGGCACTTTCAAAAAAGGCGATTTGACGAACCTGTGAACCAGCAACCTGATATTAAATCCACTCTTGCAGTAGAAAAGTCGGGATAAGAGTGAAAACATATTGACCACTGAGAAAAGTCTAATAATAATAATAATTATAATAATATAATTAATCCGAAGCTACACTATATTGCATTAGTTACACTAACTGTAGGGTCCGTCGTTGTTTCTTTTTTTTCGACTTCACGGCCGTAGATAACAGCACGACGCTGATTAGCCACATTAGGTTTACCGGCTGAAACACAACAAATTCCAAACTCTTTATGATTCTGGAGGCAAATTCTAACTGAAGCTGGCGAGGTCAGGATAGTCTCGTGAGGCTAGGTTATTATAGTAGTTTGAGCCGAATGTGACATTGCATTAATCACAGACTGGGCCTTTGTGGTAACATTTGTGTCTTAACCTTATAGAATACACTTACAGAATAAGGAATACTTCCAAGCATATATATTCTTTAGCATTTAAAGTCAGTGATTCCATGCACTTGTACAGTACAACCACAAGGCTGAAACCTTACGGCCATTTTCAGTATGAGTGCACCAGACTAACTGTGTGCCTTGGCTGCTATTCTGAGCTATATTCTGAGCTGCTATATTCTGCTATAGAGAGGATAGATTGCATGGGGAAACAACCTAGCATCACATCAGGCAGGGTTCATTTGCTTTGCTGTGCCAGACATTACATTCTTCACACTGTAATAAAATAAATGGATATGCAAAGGCATCAGCTGTCGTCTGCTGTTCTATCCGCAGGCATAGAACAGAACGTGCTCCACACGGGCAGAGAAGGAAATTGTCATTACCTAAATCAAAATAAGTGTGTAAATAGCGTGTGTGTGTGTGTGTGTGTGTGTGTGTGTTTGTAACTATATATTTGAAATTGCAGCCTATTACACACCTATTAAAAATAATTATTTTCAGAAATTGCTAATACACAGGCTCATTATAAAGTGACTAGGTTTTATGCAGATCATAGCCTACTATAATGTCAGGGTTCACATTTCAGGGCATTAACAGCAGGTAGGCCTATGTTATTGTGTATCGTTTAAATGCATTGTTGGGATACTAATAGTATGTTGGGTAAATGGTGATATTTGACATTTTATTTCAAGAGTTATCATGTAGTTACAGATGGCAGCAGAGATTCTATACACGCATGTTGAAATCACAGCCACACACCTCAAGTCATGAAGAACTAGACAACTTCACTGCTTCTCCCACTCAGACTCTCTCGTGCGCGCCCACACGTGCACACCTCCCGGCAAGGTGTCTTATTGTGAGCACTGCGCGCCGGCTTCCCTCCAATGGTAGACCTCAGAGGTCATGAGAAATCTTGACTTAATCCTTTCTGCCTTCCCAAACTACCTCTGAGAGTCAAGACGGGGAGCAGAAAGGAACCTTTGTCTCTCCCGCAGTCCGGGGAACAAAAGGAGCCGAGATTGGTTAAAGCATACACACACCGCCTGCAATTACAAGCTTAGAGATCGTCACCTCAGCACAAAAAGCCCCGGCGAATAGAAGCGACAAGATGAGAGGAAACATCGAGATTAGGTAGGAAGTACCGCAGGGGTATTACAGCCACTTGTGAATAAAGACATTTGTCGTTTAATATTACTTACAGGATGCCAGAAGACCTTATACTTGCTGTGGATGCGCTGTTGTGGATGATTTGATAACTAGCTGCAATTAATGGCAATTAAGCACTGGGGTTGGCGCTCTGCAGTTCAGTCACACAATCGGACTATAGGCCTTTTTGTTTCCCCATATGTCAGCCTGCACCCTTCACACACTGACATCTGCTGAGGCGAATGACGTATAAGCTGCTTTGATGATGAGGTTATTCATTATTAGGTGTGAAAAGAAAAATTGGACCATAATGAACGATTTAATGGCCGTTTTCATTACAAGGGGGGATTAGGGGTGTTTTGTTAACCAGCTGTTAAGCGGAATGTTGTGTATCCACAAACATCTAGGCCAATTAAAATATATATATATATATATATATATTAATTATGTCATAATTTTAGGTAAATACAATTATAAACCAGATTTACAATTAATTATTCAAGTGTGTGTGACAAGGTCAGGATTGTATTTATTTCCTATAACTTCTCCATATTTCTTCCCTCACAATACAAAATATGGGAATGTATGACATGGGTATACAATGTATGATTCCTTACATGTGTATGGTATACACATCTCCCAAGTATATCTTCTGATGCATTTGTCATATTTAAAAGCATATAATGCAAAAATAGCATGTACAAAACATAAAGTATTAATACAGTTTTGGAGAATGTGTCATTAGACTGGTGTGTGTGTGTGTGTGTGTGTGCATGTATGCGTGTGCGTGCGTGCGTGCGTGCGTGTGTGTGCATTTATGCGTGTGTCTGTGTATGTGGGTGTGTGTATGTGTGTGCGTGCGTGCGTGCGTGTGTGCGTGCGTGCGTGCGTGCATGTATGCGTGTGTGTGTGCGTGTACCAGGGACTTGCTTGAGGGTGCTTCAGTGTGGCGCCTGGTCCTGGATCATTTGCAGCCCCACACCTGGGCCATGCTGGTATCCCTGGAGGAAGAGCCTACAGTGGGTGGCAGCAGCAGGCCCAGGAAGACCAGCGAGACCCAGGCCAAGCCAGGCGTGAAATCCCTCTCTTGCAGCTGGGACGCGCCGGCGACGCGGAAAAATAAATATGGAAGCTTGCAAGGCAAAAGCGGGTGCCATAGGGGATAAACTATTACCAAGCCAAAGGCAAAACACAAAGACACTGCCATGTTTATATAGCAGAGCTTGTATGTCGCAATCATCTTCTTAGGAAGATGTTTGTGTAATACTGATTAACAAACCATATGATACAAAAGCATTATTGTTTTGGTGTGATGTCCTGAGTGATACTGTACTACATAATAGCTGACGCTACTTCTCTTAGGCTTATACTGTAGGTCTCTACCCTTCACCCTACATACACTTACGCTCGTGGACAACTGTTTCACAACGCAAGTAGCGTGTGCTATTGGGTGCTATTTTTAAAGGGAACTGCTCTGCTTAAAATGTCAACCTACTTTACCAGCTTTGATAGGTACTGTACCTATCAAAAGGATTTTAACAGAAGCTTTTATCCAAAGTGATTTGTAAGAGGGAATGTGATTATTAATGAACAGGAGCAAGTATTAAAGAACAGGAAATTTGGGTGGGTGGTTCAATGACCAGAATTCCCAAACTTCCTGCTAAATAGGTTAGTGGCACTAAACTATTTAGTCCACTATGGCTCAGAACGTCTCGCATGGAAGTCTTTCAACAGCGTCTTTAACTGACCTACAGTACCAATCTTTTACCCTACATCGTAAATCACTGCATAGGCCTGCAGTTCGTTCTTGTATAGTTCTATGCTGCAGTTACAGTAGTGAATTGCTACTTGACTTGAAGAAGGTGCTCACATACTGCCTAACACTGGCTCTCACAGGTGTTTTAGGTCACTCTTTCCTAATGTGGGTCAATTATCCCATTTCCTCTCAGTGAAACAGTGTTTCTCATTCAGTGTAATGTACCGGCTATGTGTCAGGGCTCTGTCATCCATATGGCTCTTCACCATGCATGTACTCATGTGTGTCAGAGTGTCTGAATGCTAGCATTATGAGCTATCTGAGGCTCATTTGAAATTCAAATATTGCCTCATTGCCGAGACTCAATAATATTGACTTTCACTTACTCTCCTGAAGTATGCAGATATATTTAGGGCAGGTTTGTGATTTCCTTATGTAAGCAGCTGCTGTTGCATTGGTCTGCATGCACATGGTGTGGTTTATATTATGTTTATTGGGCTGGTAAGCAGTGCAAGTATATGTCAAAGCTAGCATATTGTTGCAGAATAGCAGGCTAGGTTACAATATTGACATGATGAAATTACAAACATTGTTTGCTGAGGTGGAATATCCTCTCCTAATGTGTAAGCCTATGTCATATATGAACCATTTGAATCTGGTTTAATTTTGCTTGGGATAGTGAATTCTACATTGTTAAATCTAGTTGAATGTAAAAAGTATCTTCAGTTCTTTGTCTTCGCAGAGAATTGGTGGACATCAAAATTAAACAAAACAAGACATTGCCCACTAGATGGTAGCATATACCTGTCAGTGTGTAGGCAGAGACTAACTTCGGAAATGGGTTGTTTTGCATGGTGTAAATGTTCAACTCCATTTACTGTTGTTAGGGCTACACATAGCTCTGATTAGAAATTAGAAATTAATTAGAAACAATACAAATATATATATATATATATTATTTATTTTTTAAACATTGTCTGGTTTCACAGAAAAGGCTTAAATGTATTTAGGGACAGTTATATAAAATAAATAGATATATAGAAAAGTAGAGAAAATTATTATTTTCAGTATTTAAGCCATCAATCAATATATGTAATCTTGAATCTTGTCTATTTTCTGATTGAAATCTATTTGTTGACAAATGTATTGTTGTTATGTAAATTAACACACCTTAAAAAGGGTACCACATAATTTGCATATTTTAAATATGTTTTTAAATAAATGTGTAAGAGAAAAATCAATGATGTATACTTTCAACAGGGGAAGTTTCATTCAGATATGAGTAATGGAAAAAATAAGCCTATGTGTGATGTCTTGCCTTAATGGTCATAAACTGTAAATAATGATAATTCTACAGATTGAATGAAACTGTTGGAAGACAAACTCAAGATTTAACAAGATTCATAAAAAATCAATACAATAGTCAATTTCAGCTCAAACCTGCCTTTTTTGAGGATTCATTTAAGATTCTCTTTAGCAATTAATTAATTACTCCTTGAGTAACTTTAATTTTCCTTCTTGCAATTTAATTCATTTAATCCAGAACAGGCAAAATGTTGGACTATTCAAGATTTATTGAAAGGGTATTTTAAAAGACTATGCAAAGCGGCCGAATATCTAATAATAGTTTTGTAATTGTTTGATAAATTGCTAAATTGGTTGCATTTATACACCAATTACTGTACAATGCATGTCATGTATCAACACATACCTTTACTTATTTTGACGTTCTGCATGTTTTTATGTGCTAACTGTACTGTATTTTGACAAGCAATATAGCAAAATAACTATATAAGTACACACACAGAAACGGAAGTACAGGGGTACAAATGCTTGTCGCACCAGAGGTACCCTTATGAGGGACATTTGTGTACCATGTAATGTCGGTACATTTTTGTACGTTATGAAATTGTACCAGTTAAAGTACAATTGTGTACTTTGCAAGACATAAATGTACCTTTTAAATAAAGTACAGAAATGTACCCATTAAAAGGGTACAATTATGTCCTATTAAGGGTTCTATACAGTATAATACAATAAGACAATACAAAGGTTGTAATTTTTAAAAAAAGAATTTCAGAATTAAATTGGTAAGTAGCTGAATATATTAAACGAATTCCAGAATTAAGTTGGTACCAATTTAAATCTGGAATTCGTTTTTTAAATTACAACCTTTGTATTGTCTTATTGTATTATACTGTATAGAAACCCTGTGTTTTAAATAATAGTATGTAGTCCACTAGACACAATGGGGACTCCTTTTAGATTGCAACTTGAGGAGGAAAACTGGAGGGAAAAGATTGTTGGGGTCAGGTGAGGATAGAAAATGCCATGTAAATGATTCTAGCTTCACCCTTTAACATTACTGCCAAAGACATTCAACGTGCAAAACCATTTATTGACAGCGGTAAAAGTGATTATACAGACTGTCTCAGATAGTGATTTAATCCCCCATAATTATCTTTATTTACATTTACCCTTAGTTGCTTGCTTATCTTTTATATGTTTCATAGCTGATGCTGTGCAATTGCAATTTTGAGTTATGAAAAACATATTTTACGAGTAACGTAATCTCAATTAATCTTTCACATAACATGTAGGATTAAGGTATTTCATCAAGATGATAAACCTCAATAATAACTTTTAAGACTTGTTTTGATGCAGTTAACTGTATTTTATACAGTAAACCTACGGAAATGTATGGTTAAGAAAATTCAGTTCAGAATGATTTCAAAGGAGTCCCAAAGCATTTGCCCACTTTGTGTTAATAAGAACATTAGCAATTCATTTTGCAGTATTATCATGCACTTCACATTATATACTGTAGGTCTCATCTAAGCCTGACAGCTATTTCATTGGAATTAGTAAACCATGCCTTCATTATCAATGGGGTTCTTCACATTAGCTTTCTCATACCATCAGACTATTAACAGACACCGACCTGGTCTGTTAATAATATGGTGTGGTTTTGCAGAGATTTGCATTGCATAAATTTCATAGAGATTGCATAGATTTTTGCAGTAATTGGATGTCCCACAGTTTGAACAATGCATTCAGTATCCTGGGCTGTGGTGTGCAGTCTCACTAACAATGCCAACCCCATGGGCATCGCTTTCACCACTACCGCTCAGGAATGTGGCTATAGTACCCTATTGTCTACGCTGTTAGTTGAATGACAAGTATGTGTGTCCCAACAATCGGCCTGCTGTACATACACATGAGACTAAACTGGTTACTATCCCCAACTATTAAGTTCCTGTAGTATGCATGAAGTCATTGTCATTCCAGGCACACATACAAGTTGGGGGGACCCCCACACTAGTTCAGTGCCCACAGTGGGGGGCAGGGAGAACAACAAAGACCCAGTTGAGTGGCTGCCATGCCAACAGAACCATTTTTCCTTGCATATACACTTGTATTAAATAGTAGTAGTAGTAAATAGTAGTGCGGAAATTTAACATCCGCACTACCAAGGATGTGTCCGGTTATCACGCTATCCTTGAGCACATTTGGCAATTGCCTTCATTTGACGTAGACTTCAACAGGCAGGTAACCATGGTGATAAGGGAGAGAATCTCCCATGCCAACCTAAGGGGATGGAGACCTTGGAAAGGGGGGCGAGGGTGAGATAAAGGAGGGGAAGAGTGTATATAAGGAGAGGCCAACAGGGGTTTCACTCTCCCACGGTCTGCCTTGCCTCAGTACCAAGTCAACTCTCCCACAGCCATGGCGTTTACAGGAACCTGGAAGGTCGACCACAGCGAGAACTATGACAAGTTCATGGAGCAGATGGGTAAGTGTGTGTGTGTGTGTGTGCGTGTGCGGTGAGGAGGTCACGTCTGTTAAAAGTGTAACTACACCCCCAGCTCTGATCTTGGGATGGGCGGAGAGCGGGCGTTAACATTAACGTTAATATTTAATATTACATCAGCGCTGGCCTTGGATGCCAGTAGATGGTGTGTTTTCAACCCATAACATTATGATTTTTATAAAAATGGGAATTCTGTTATTATTAACACCAGCATGGACTCGTGCCATCAGAGTTCAGTCCTATAAATTAGTTTACATCGAAATCAAGTACAAACCTGAAGAGGTATTTCAATTTAACAAATCAGAAGTATATGTGTGTATATGTGTAGAACAAAAGGACATGTCTAGTTATCACAGTAAGCATCCACGTTTAGTCCCTGGGGTGAAATATCTTTTATGGTGTACATCCAAATTACAGTTATGTATGCCATGGCTTACACAGTGCAGTAGATCATATTGCTGATAAGGTACAACTACATCTTATTGTGCAAACACTAAATTATAGGAACATGTTTACATGTTAGTTCATCGATTTTAAGATTCTTCAATAGGGGAACATACATTTAACTTAAATGAAGGTCTGTCTTAGCTGCAAGTCATTAAGTACCATGGAAAATGTCTGCATTTTCCTTTAAGGTATTAACGTCATGAAGAGGAAGCTAGCAGAGCACGACAACCTAAAGATCGTCATTGAGCAGAATGAAGACACGTTTCACATAAAGGAGTCCAGCACTTTCCGCACTAAAGACATTGACTTCACCCTGGGCGTTCAGTTTGACTACGCCCTGGCTGATGGCACAGAGGTCTCAGTAAGTAGGCATAACTGACAATTAAATCAAATCAAAGAAAATGTTTTAGCTAGATGGGAACTTGGCATACTGGTGGCACCATCTGGTCACATGAAGCAACTGCGCTCAAATTTGTAAAGCTGTCATACTCTTTTGATTAATTAAAGCTATTTTGTGTTGTAAAAGCAGAAATCATTTAAGATTTGAGGTGGTTTTGCCAGTGGCAGAAGGCAATGTCTGTTGACCTACTGTTGTCTTAGCTGCGTATTTCCCACCAGTGTAGACCTAAAGTTAATAAATATATAATGGACAAATCCAGGGGTCTCGTTGCGGAACCGTTTTCATCTGCTTTGTCCATCTTAGGCCAGCTGCCCTCAGTCTTCTCACTGAAGAACATGTTTCATTTGAGCCTTATGTACCTTCTCCAGGGTACATGGGAGATGGATGGTGAGATTCTGAAAGGCGAATTCACCAGGAAAGACAACAACAAAGTCCTAACCACCACCAGGTCCCTAGTGGATGGAGATCTTGTCCAGGTCAGTGACAGGTCAACACATTTGGGTGCGTTGGAAATTCTGGCTTTATTATTGCTAATTTTTCACATTCAATATTGTCTTCTCCAGAGTTACAATTACGAGGGTGTGGATGCCAAGAGGATTTTCAAGAAGCAATAACCAGACCAGATGTGGAGAAATAGCATATTTTTTACTATGTTTTTATAATAAGAAAACTAGACATAATTGAGTGTTTCCCCAGGTCTAATGTAGCCAATATACCTTCTAAATCAAATCTGCATGGCAGAGATTAAAGAAGGGTTTGTTGTAGTCTAGAACTAAGGTTAGTCCGTGGCTGGGAACAGCAGATGGTATGTTTCCCAGGCAACACCTGAAACTGCACTAGCACAATCTGATTTGAAGGAATTTATTTCTAGACTAGATGTGGCATTCCCTTCTTATGCACCTTTAACCTAAAGATGAACTATATTTGTTAATAAACCATGGAGTGTTTATGGCAAACTGCATTTGTTGCGTGTTGCTTTTTCTAATGTATTGAAACATTATGTTTCATCACATTTAGTAAATATCTATATATTATAGTGTAAATAAAGTCCAATTTTGTATTACCTTTTGTAACTTTAATTAAGTCAATTGTTATCAGTTGCTAGATGGTTAAAAAGAAAGCAATGTAATTTACTGCAATTCTTTCATTTCAAAGTAGGCTACTGCAACTTTAAACAGCAATGGAAATATTATATCTGAATCACATGATTGCCTTGAGTAACCTCAGAGGTAATTGACCTCCATGGAATGCCTGAAAACACACTGACTTGAGTTTTTCACATGACCAGGTTTGAAAAATGAGTGTACAATGCTATTCATTCATTTGGAAACAGCTCTGTAATGTTGGTTAGGCATGCTATTGGGGAGTGATACCAATATAGCGTGGGAGGAAAACACACACACTGCAATAACCGGTAATGACCACTAGGTGTCAGCCTATACACGCTAATATTGTCTGTCAGGAAGCCTTGAATTATCCATTCTATATATTTCCTGTAGTCCAGGTGTGTGCTGACTGCTAAGAAGTAGTGCACAACTATAAACAAGCATTCCATATATAAAAAGCTTACATGTGATTGCCATCAGTACGGACATTATGTAGTTTGCTTGGCTTCCTGGGTTATTATGGATATGTTAGCACTACAAACTTGTACTTTTTTTGCTAAATGTACCACATTCAAAATGACACTAATAATTAATGCTACTTTCTATACAAATGGTATTTCATTACACTTTGGTTCACAAGCCAACATGTTTACTGTGTCAGTATTTCAGATACAAGTGGAGTGTGTAGTAAAGTGTTCCCATTAGTCCTGCTACATCACAGGCCAGTGTCTTCATACTGTAGGTCAATCTAGACAATAGACTTGTCACTCTAGTGGTGCGCACAGTCATTAGGCAAATTAATGGAGCTGCAACGCATGCGCACGCACACACACACAAGCACAGTGTCCTTAATAGAAGTGATAGCGTCAATCGATCGCAGCCTTAGTTCAGACCTCCCACGGAGACATGAGTGGCACTGCTTCCCAGGTGTAGGTCTGCCACGCCCACGGCTAATGTGGCCCATGCTCGGCTGCTCTTGAACCCTGATTCTCCTCTGAACACACAAGAGGGACAGGTCCCATTGGACCAGTCAGTTCTGAGATTAGAGGCTTCTAAAGGTTCTTCTGTCACATCCTGCCTGTCCTCTCATCCAAATGGTCATGGTCTCCGTATAATATATATTAATATATATATTAATATATATATATTAATATATATATTAATACCAGTGTTGGGCAAGTTACTCAGTAATTGTAATAATTAGTAATAATCACGTATTACTCCTTCAAACAGTAATAACATTTACGTATTACTGGGTATTAAAAGTAATTAGTTACGTTACTTGTCACATTACTATATTACTTTCTCAATCACTACCCTGCCCTGCCCTTTCTGTAAAATGCCGTAGGAGCCAAAGTGAAAACATTGCAGCCTCTCAAACCAGATGATTGGACAGGTTGGTTCCATTAGCTACTACAAACTACCCTAAGTTAACTAGGACCAGAAATCAAGTTATTGTACTGCAGTAATGCAGCATTACGTGGATTAGTATTTGTAATAATATTATTATCGTTTTGGAAATAGTAATTAGTTACACTACTAGTTACTGAAAAAAGTAATAATATTACAGTTACTGTCCAACACTGATTAAACACAATATATTAAGAAACATTGCTATGCTGTTATGAACTAAGAATAAAGACTACTGAATACAATGTCCGTGCTGTCTGTAATATCATGATGTTACCAGTAATAGAGAATAAGGAGTTCTGTTTTGAAGCACAGAGACCTCGATTAGGGTTGCATCTCCCACACATCAACAGAATGTTATCTTTCTCATTAAGATAGAGTTAAAAGTAAAATTTTCACTTTACCCTCCTTGGATTAAGTCTAAACACACAGACATAGGCAGATACACTATGCAGACACACACATTGTCAATTAAGTTCTTGAACTTTTAACTGTAATATTTGAAGTCCTGTGCACACAAGAGATTATAATAATATGAAATGTTAGAAAGCACGGAGTACTGAGAGGCAGCCTTTAGTTTAGTATGAACTTGGTATTAGAGGGCTTGATGCCAACACCAGGGGGAGCCGAGCATTGGGAAAGAGTGAAGTACAAAAGGGCGATCAAATGAAAGAAAGCAGAGTGGATAGAGATGAAAGAAACAAACCAGCTGGAGAGAAGTCCTACGCGAACCAAAACAGTCCCAAACAAAACAGTAGCCCACCGCTCACACTAAAGCCAAAATGGAACATAATCACACCGAAACTGTAACTGTAAGATTGTCAGTTTATCTAAATTAAGGATGATTATAGTGGGCACTAACAACCCAGTGGGGAGAGTCAGGCATCGGTAGGCTAATCCTTCCAGGAAAACGCAGCCCCTTTTAGCCAGTGTTTAGACAATGACCAGAATACTGCGGCTACAAGCTGTAGTGATGAGTCACTTTTAAGTCCCTGATCATTTAATATACCCTGAGCAATTATTTTAATTCCCCAACGGGTTATGACTTAGGCTATTCAAAAGGCCACGGTACACAGCCTTATGAACATCATATCTGTAATTATGTTTGTGTATCATAATACTGTATCCTGAGTTATTTCACAAAATTTGGAAAAACATTAATATTTTAAATTGTAGGATGTTTTCATGTTCAATGCACGCACTCTGAAAAACAATTAAAAGTTCCCCTCAGTTACATAGCAGGGTTTTAGCGACAGTTACTCTCCAAAGGTCAACCAGAGCTGTTGGGAGTGTACGTTCGGACATTGCCAACTGGTCAGCAGGTAGCCTATATGCCTGCTGTGCTAGCAGTAGGCAGTAGCATATCAAACTAGACTAACAGAGGGGACAAAAATGGAGGTAATTTTAACGCAGAAAGGCAATAAGGGTGAACTTCAACTTAAAGCAAATAGACCACCATCAGATATGACATGGTAACCACTATACCCATAGACTTTATAATCCACTTGCACTTCCAACAACGGCAGAGAATACACAGGCTTCTTAATGAGAGAACTACAGGCATCCACCTTACTTCTGCATCTTGCACACCACAGCTAGAGCAACACCTCTTTAATGGACTTGTCAGGAGGAGTAGCACCATTAAAAAGTGTTGCCAGTTGGGCATTGGAATACACTCACCGCCTGACAATCTAGTCTACACAGCCGTCAGAGTATACACACACCCATTCCCTCCGCTATGTATCGCATTGCCATTGTGTGAGAGGCACTGAACGTGAAAATGTGCGTCCATCAGGAATCTGGAGTGTGTGTGTGTGTGTGTGTGTGTGTGTTACGTGTGCCATGAAACAGGTACTGGGATATGTGCTTTTACTTCCCACTCGCAGATAGAGAGGCCGGAGAAACGTTAGAGAGGAAGAGATTAGTTTGACCGCAGCCTCTCTGTGCCGTGAGTACCCACCCCTTGGGTGTGCAGGACTATTCTGATGGAGGGCATGGCGAGGTCTGGAGCTCGCCTGCTACAGTAAACGTTGTGCAGCAAATAACACAGCGCTCTGATAGCTGGAGATTTGACAGGGAAGTGTTAGAAAAGGTGTGAGCACCAGAGAAGGTTCCTTTTACAGACGTACGCTACGTGGATATGTCTTCTTGTAGCATTAAATGGAGACTTCTAAGTGCAGTGTAATGTATTTTTCAGATGCTTTGTTCCTAACATTTGCATTTGAAGCTCATTCATCCATGTACAGCAAGATATGTTTCATGGAAAACCCACAATTATCTACGAGGAGGATTATTGTTGGTAAATAATAAAAAGTCACAACAGCAGATGATGTCAATCTTTAATGG
Organism: Typhlichthys subterraneus; assembly: GCA_027564835.1. Taxonomy (NCBI): domain Eukaryota; kingdom Metazoa; phylum Chordata; class Actinopteri; order Percopsiformes; family Amblyopsidae; genus Typhlichthys; species Typhlichthys subterraneus. Next base: position 181,184 of record JAODUH010000010.1, on the reverse strand, counting down.
CTGCTGACCTGAAATGTCTTCATTTTTACACTTTTTTTAAAATTTTTCATAAAAACATATTTTGATCACCTTTTTTTTGGTTTTAAACATTGTCTCCTTACAGCGGCTAAAATACATAAATATCAACAGTACTGTATGTATTAGGAAAGGAATGAAGGAGCACACACACACACACACACATATGCCGTGAACATGCACAGAACACATAGCCACACAGTAGATTTCAATGATCAAGGAGTTAGGCCGATTGTTAAACTGTCAAAGAAAATGGGGATTATATCCGGTTGAAGATTATTCTGTTTTGCCGTTGGCCGTTGGCAAAAACAAAAACATCCCAGCATTCTTCCAGATAGCACGGCCCTCTCTGAGTTTCACAGTGAATGTATCTAGGTAAAACAGTATTCATATATCACTCACGCTCCAATTATTCAAATAGGAACAAAAGGAGCTCTCAAAAATCACCTAATGAATATACAATCAAACGTACAATAATACTTACATTGAAATATATGATAGACACCCTTTCTATACCTTTTAACATAATAGCAGTTAAAACAAATTCACACACACACACACACACACACACATACGAACAGAAAATATTTGTTCCAACTGGCACCAATCTTGCATCTGGATTAAAATTCAGAATTGCTTTATATGACAGCTGGATATGACATTCATGTTTGTGTTATCCATATATATCGTAATTTAGTTTACCAATTTGGATGATTGGAGACAATACGCTAATTATTTTGATGAGATGATTCTGGGCTTATTTTTTTTCTCTATTAATTCTTCCATCAATGTTATGAGAGTAAATATAAACAGACTACAGTATTTGGCCTCAACATGTCAAAAATTGTAAGTAAGAATACAAAACATTATTTTCACACTCCAATCATTACTTTAGAAATTCATTTTACAAAAAATACAAAAAAAGGTTGAATCACATTCCATAAAAATAGACAAAAAGGAAAATAAATCGCTTGAAATGAACATTCTTTCAGTTATGGAGACTCTTTGGAGTGACACCAAATAGTCAGGCAGCAAAACATAATGTCACACTTCATAAGAACTCAGATTGAGGAAAAGTACAAAGCCGTCAAGAAACGGAATAATTCCACCAGCCTTGATAGCTCTCCAGTGTAAAAAAAAAAAAAGAAATCGCCTTTGGTCTTTTGTTTCTCTGTACTGCACTCCTGAACTTCTATTACACATTGAAGGAACAGTCTGCTAATTATAGCAATGTTTGCTGGGCGCTAACGGGCACTCTGCTTTCACCAGTGCCTTCGTCCAACTCTTCAGGAACCTGTCTTCACTCTACTAATGCAGAATTGACTATAGAGTCAAAAACGTCTTGGTGCTTTTATGATTGGGGGCTCAGGGACAGGCTCAACCTGCCTCTGTCTCATTGGTGGAATGAGCAAATGCACTCTGGGTCTTGATGACCATGTTTACACCATATTACGGTTATTCCTCTTATCAAATGTCCAAATTAATAGCCTATACATGCCCCTAAAACAAGATTATAGAAATAGCTATAATCACAATATAGCCTTTTAAAAGTATATGATTTTACAACATCCATATTGACATAATTGGGATTAATGCCATATTATAAACTATAGTGGAATATCAGTGTGCATACGAGATGTAGTAACCTATTGGTCTGGTAAATGCCTGATGGGACGCTATAGCAAAATGGACGATGGTAAATGCACAAGACTGCTTTGGTATCCCTGTAGCAGAGAAACTGACCTGAATGGCACAAATACGAAAAGGAAAGTTCTGGTTGATAAAACAGGTTCCTCACACTCTCAAACACAACACTAACCAATCATTTCAAACATTGGCTTGATTAGAAAAATACCTTTTTGTATTTCTTTAAAATATCTAAAAATGTACAGCATTTTCGTCTTTTTTTTTCTTTCATTTTTGCATTCATGCTTCAACAAATATTTAATAATCAGAATAACATTAATATGAATGATATACAGAATAGTAATCATAATTATATAATAACAATATCAGGGTGCAGTTTGGCTACACTTCGATATATTAGGCCTTCCTAACTAGGCTGCTTACTGTAAGTCTTCCTTGTTTTAGCCAGCCGACATTTAAAGTAGGGAAAAACACTTGCATATATACGCAAAGCAAGATACCTGTTCACTCTATACTGGAGATTAGCGCAATCGCTCAACACGGTCCTTGTGTGTGTCTTTCGGAAATGCCCTTAACCTTTGGGATGGTGTCAGAAGGAAGACGTCAAGTGTAACCAAAATTCCACCCTTAATAATTCTTGAGTATGTAACAGTATAAAAAGGAGGGGGGGGTGCTCGATGTGTGATGGAGGCTGGGGTCTGGTATGTCCTGGGGCCCATGAAGGAGCTGATGCCTAAAACCAGGGGGTGGGTGGGAGGAGACAGAGAGAAAGAGATGGGAGGGGTGTTAAAAGCGAATGAGGTTGCCATGGTTGCAGCACCCAAACCAACATGCACGTGGACTAATGAAAACACGCGGGACTGGCGTGCGCTGCATAAAAGACCACACAGCGAAGCGTTTACACGCGCACGCTGCTACGCATGCACAATATGTTAGCTGGGTGAGCTACAAAGCTACATATCGTAGTGAAACACACCGTCGCTGACGGAGGAAAAACAAATGACAAATAAACTAAATTTCCCCACACTGCCTCATTTAGGACGCCCGCGCAACCGAGACCACACGCACGTCCATTTTTATCCCACAAATATCTGATTCGGCCTTTGTTTTCCAAGCCCCTCTGCGTCCAGGGAAAATTAAAACACTTGCAGGTGAAATCTGACCCAGTGTCAATATGGCTACCCGCTTTTCAAGTTCCATTCCAGTAGATATGTTTGGCAGCGCGATATTACCTCCCAAAAAACCACAGCTGGGTTTTCACAGCTTTTTTTCCCTCCCCTTTCTCTCTCCCACAAATCTACACTCCCAAGATCAAAACGACGCGGCAGACGTGAGCATCTCACCTCCGCCGTGAAGTGTGATTTACGCGTTTCACGCCGGCCTGTCATAATCATGCACCGTTAAGAAGGCTGCTTACTGGGAGCGCTTGGCCGTGAACTCACCAACGGTCCGCTGATCAGAGGGGTCGGGTTAGGTCGACGCTCCCAGTTTTCTAATTGGACACTAGAGGCAGTCAGCAAGCCCGTCACGGCCGGCCACGGCCGCCATCACACATCAGGAGCCTGATTGGACGAAAAAGAGACAGAATTGGCTGAAGGCTCCCATAGGCTGTAAATTAGTTTTATGTCAATAAATGTTTTATAGTCTATAGAGCTGTTCAGAGCTCCCATATATTTGTTCCACTAATGCATTCAAGCTAGTGCTAATTTACTGTCTTACATTTTAAATACTGTGTGTTAAACTAACATAAACTACCAACTAAAAAACAGTGTTGTTTATTGAATATGTCCCAAACTCCATCCACCATGACCCCATCACTCCCCCTCCTACCCTCCCCTCCGCCAACATCCCTTTTCACCCGACAATCCAGTGAGAGAGGTCAGCCTCCCCTCTGAACCCCAGATGTGCCGCCAAATATAGATTCGGGCAGCTCGGGAAGTCTCCGTAACTGGGAGTTCAGCGGGAAGAAGCTTTGTAGAAACAATAAACACAGAAAAGACAACACGATATGAAGAGAGAGACAGAGAGACAAAGGCAGCTCTGTAAAAGAAGTTGGAGGGGAGGGGGCTGCACTTCACAGTATTGAAGGCATGCCTGGGCATGGCTGGCCTAATGCTCTGCTGTGCCGTTTAATCAAGGGTGAGGGAATCGATGCATAATACCGCTGGTTGACTAAGCACAGGCGATGCATACTTCCCGGTCGGGCTATTTGTTCTGGCTGAGGCGCCAAGGTTAAAGACTGGGTTGATCATTGAACATGTCTTTGTGGATTAAGAGCAGGTTTAGTGATTTCCAGGCGTAATGCGTTACATCAAGTAACTAGGCGCCTGGGCAGAATGTGAGATAGGTAAACAAGTGCTGTTTGGAGAATAGGGAGGGAGGGGATTTGAATGCGTGTATTATGTGTGGTGTATCGTTCAGCGTGTAGATACTGTTGTTCAGGTATCACCGATATCTTAGAGTGCAGGCAGGCAATAGAAGCAATAATATCTCAAGTTTCTTATTCATTCCTGTGTTCCTTTGAATGACGAGCGTGGTCGTTCCAGTAGAAAGAGTGTGTTTACCAGGTCGATAAGGAGCTCTGTGGCATCCAGAAGGAACTTTAATCCGGTGAAAACCCTTTAGTCCCAGACTGTTTTTCCTCCTCACATACCAGCGATGTCTAGTGTGTGTGAGTGATGATGAATGTGGCTGCTGACGTCTCTACATCCTGAAACTCTCCACATGCCCAAGGCTAGAGTGTAGCGCTTATCGACTGTTAGCTAAGGCTCTGTGTGTGTGTGTGTGTGCGTGTGTGTGCGTGTGTGTGTGTGTGTGTGTGTGTGTGTGTGTGTGACACAGAAAGATGTCAGTAGGGGGGTGGGAGAATTGAAACACAACTTCTAAGAAATGGGCCTGGACTGGCCCATGGTCTCTATAGTGGGAGTTTGACCAGAGTTAAACAGGAACCACTGGGTTTGTCTGGCGGTTGGCCAATAATGCCCCTCCAGGGCAGGCGGCCAGCACACACACACTACACGTACATTGCACTCTTCTACCATGCATTGTGGCATGGGAATTCTGAATTACCTTCCTTTCTGGTTTACTGGACTTTAACATCCACTGTTAAACTGTTGATATCCAACCCTGAGCACGTATCGTTGCTGTTTGGGTGAAATCCATGTAACTCCAATTGTGGTGCTTTGAGAGAATTTGTATTACGGTATTGTCATTCATGGGTTGAGAAAGTCCCACAACCCGGTGATTCAGTCAACCAGATCCCTGTTTATTTATAGGAATGCGTATAATCTAATGAAAAAGACTGTTGCAAATTCAAATTAACCCTTTATGCGTACTAGAGAGGACATTTGTCCTCTCACAGCGACGACATGCTCATGGAAGTTCAAGTTGTGGAAAGCGGATGCTAAAACGTGAGAGTTTCCCACCAGTGTCCCCCCAGAGAGCGTAACAAGAAACAGCTGTTTGAACTTGTGCGTGGTGGTGGCCTGGTGTTTAGAAGTTTGCAGAAATGACTCCTGTTGACAAGCCAAGATGCCAAGTGATTATTAAACCTCGTTATTGGCAACCACTGAACACCTCCCCTGCACAGAACAAAGACAGAGAGATTCCAAACACTCAATTTCAGCTGTTAACACGCACACACCAAACCACACAGAATAATCTCACCATGAGTGTTAGCTTTATTGTGACTGTATCATCACCTATTTATTTAGAAGACCTATTGTGAAGGGCATTACATTGATATAGAAAAACTGGACATCAGCATTAATTAGAACATTTACTCTCCTTCTCACTACTAACAGGCCAGTCACCCATTGACAGACTGTGTAGTGTATACACCTTGCAGTTTTCCACAACAAGCTGCAATCATTTCCAGTACATTCTTGGTGCTAAATCACTTTGTCTGAGAAAAAGGTGTGAGCAAAAGTCTTCACAATCACTTGCTGGCTCGTATTGCACAAGCAATACACAGCCAGGTCCCTAAGTTAGTTTTAGCCCAAACTGTTGGTGCCTGTGTCTTTTTTTGGTAATAGGTTTATGATCTCTCGCTATACGACACTTGGATAAGATGATAAGCCACAGTCCTGCCGAAACCTCTGTCATCCATGTGTCATTGGGAATGTACAGTACAGTAGGAAACCAAATGTAATTTCAATATGGAAATGAGTTCCTCTGAAAGGATGCTGTGCCTAATCTACTTCATATTTTACAACAGCGCTTAGCTCACGTATAGATGCAATTGAGGTTGATGATTACATTTGGACTAAGCAAAATATAGTGATAATTCTTATAACAGATGTCTGTGGCCCTGAGTGGCATATTACATAGGGGGATAATGTATCACACAATGTATGTGTATCTGTGTGTATCACAGGTAAAACATAATTACCACAACTGCTTAAAGTTAGTGGACAAATTATTTAGCTGTCCCTTAAATCCCCAATCCCCCCCCCCCCCACTGTGAGGCAAATATGTGGATGTTGTTGTAGCATTAGTGGAGGTTATTATCCGCTATGGCAGCCTGACAGGCCAAATAACTTCCTGTATGTTTGATAGGGGGAGTAATTGTGCCTTTGAGTCACTCCTTTATTCACTCCCTTCCTCTTCAACCCCCCTGAGAAAGAAAAATACCCAAAACGGCAACAAACATGTTATCTGCCATGTCATACAACATGTATTTAAGTCAGTGTTTCTACAGTGTCTAAAGAGTTTTGAAAATATTTCTTAATATATCTTAACCTTAACTGAGCAGTTGACTTTGATTCAACCACATAAATCCGCTGCCAATTTCCACAGAACTTCCACAATCCTGTTCTCATATTCAGAAGACTATATATTCTTAATTTGCTTACTGATGTCACTTCCTGAAGACAAAGCTTGTTTGCTTAGGGTGATGTGAGTAAATATATATTTATTTACCTTTTATTTTGTTGGCCTTTTATTTATTTACATAGGTAGGATTTCTAGTTACTATTTGTAGCCCTCGTCTGACACAAGTTATGGTTGATATTTGCACTTGCATAATGTGTTTGGAAATCCTTAGCAAGCTAGCTGTCACTTGGAAAACCACAAATGCACAATGGGGGCAGAACTGAACCTGGTATTGTGAAAATAGATAAGCCAACAGGCGCTGGCTACGAATGGCATTGTCACAGGGGGATGTGGAGCCAGGGCTAGCACCAATCAACAGCTCGGAGAACGTTAGCCGCTATCCAACCCCTACACCGCCTACCCGCTCCCTAAGGGTTCAGGGGAACATGTTGCCTCCTGCTCCAAGACTTTAGAGGTGGGGGGGGGGGGTATTGGTGACTGTTTGACTGGCGCCACATGCACACGCCCGCGCACACACACACACACGCACAATGTAAGCAAAGACACAGACTAGAAGGGGATTTGTCTTGCGTTCTGGTTTTGTTTTCCTGCTAGCACAACAGGGTTCTGTTTGTCTGGAGACAGCAAAGCACATGTGCCACACTACTTGCATTGGCTGTCTTTATCAGAGGACATATTGCCAAGCAACACCAACAAAGATATATCTGCCTTAACAAGTCACTGCTATTGACGCCTATCTTAGTTAAACATTACTATAGACCAGGAGGATTTCTACAGTATGTTTCTACGTAATTCTATGTTGCTAATAATACATGTGTTAAGTGTGGGTTTTGACTGTATTATTAAAGCATGTCTAAAATCTAAATCTCAACATACAATAAATATATTTACATAACCTTTCCATACCAACCATGTCCCAATTTAGCAAGAAACTAACACTGTTTAGGAAATAGGCAGTTATTTAATGAATGAAGGACATAGGGCCTTCACTCCTTGATTCAGGGAGTGAAGCATAATCCACATTTATAATCATGATCCCGGTATTTAGCGAAACAACACTGTTTTATCCAGAGCTATCAACTTGACAGTGTGATGTGCCCAGCTGAGAGGTCCCAGGCTTCATTGTGTATTCTGTTTGGGCTGCTGGCTTTGATGCTCAGTACGAAGAGAAGACACGACATCAGTGGTGTAAAGTGACCTATGACCACACTGTATTCTGTTACCCAGAGGAGGGAAAGTTCCGGAATGTACTTTTCCCTCTCCTTGTTTTCTTGTTATTCCGATAACGAGGGATGTTGACGAGTCTCGGTGGTGTTTCGGGTTAAATGAGTACCCTCTGAAGTTGTAAAGGGCAAATTTGTCAGTATAAAATGGGGAATGTGTGAGCTCTTTGAAGCCGACCACAAATGTGACATGTCTAATTTGTTTAGAATCGTTTATCTGAGGACTGAGGGCAAGAGCTTTCAAAGAGAGTACAAAGTGACGGCAAGCTTTATTTATGATTAGTTAACGCAGAGGCAAAGTTAGTGTTGCGACAGTCTACGTGTTATATCTTACGAATGTTTAGGAATGTTTCTCCGACTGTTTATTCCATGTGTCATAACATTTACCCAAGTGTTTTCACAGAACAGTGCAATGTATACAGTACCTGTTTGTCATAGCAGGACAGAAGTGTGTATAGGGGTGTGTGTGTGTGTGTGTGTGTGTGTGTGCGTGCGTGTGCGCGTGTGTGTGTTATACTCACACATACTTCAGCAGAACTGCCTGGACTTCCAACCTTGAGGAGTTCCATCTGCAGGTGGGAGCCAACGAATCTAAACACACACATACACACACACGCACACATACAGTAAACACCATGTAATCATATTGTACGAGCACAAACTGTTTATTGTAATTTCTGTGTTGGTTACAGTTACTCAACATGTAGACATTTATACCTTTAATCCAATGTGTTCTCACAACAACAAATACTCAAATGTGACATTCCCTGGACAGTGACGTGTACCATTTAATATTGCTTGTTACATGCTCATCGACACATGCAGGGGGAAATCACTTGTTAAGGAGATTCGGTTTGACCTTGTACAGTATCACATTCTGAATGTACTGGAGAGTCAACTGTTGTGTGTGAGCTAGGGGGCTCATACTTAAAAATTCTGCATTACGAATAAAAATACATAAAATACTGAACCTAATGAAGTCAGCCAAATGTTAAAGCCATGAATTATCACCATTAAAATGATCAGTAGAGAAACTATAGTAAACCCAGAGAGTTAAAACCTTTTCTATAATAAGGAATCTGTGTGAAGATCAAAAAAGGAAACACAGAGAAATTAGATATAGAAGATAATATTTGAGACTGCATGAGCCATGAGAAGAACTTGAAACGATCAATAATAAACTCCTGAGTGAACTGAGTAGAGCCGAGCAGATTAGAAGACCTGGATAATTGGGTCACGGTTTGGCAAAACAACACGAAACAGAAAATAGAGATTTATTTGGTCAAAGAGATGATGCAAGCTTTTCAAACAAAGCTTATGACTTGAATTAACAAAAATAATGGATAAAGTAATTGCCATACAGTAACATCAAGGTAGTTAGTGAACTATGGGTGGCTTTTGAAAGAAAGATAATAAAGAAAACTGGATTTCTGCATTTGACTAAATGTGGTCATTAGACAAGCTTGTGCAGAAATTCTACATAAAACTTTATGGACCATCTCATGTAATATTTTTCCACCATAGAGAGCCTAAATAACTTCCACATTATGGGACCTGAGTTAAAAAAGAATATGTATGGTAGTCAACAGCAACAATTTTTAGATATTGTTTGCCTTGTGGCACGAAGTACACATGTGATGTTTTACTATTTAAAAGAAAATGATTCTAGTCAAGAAAGTCTCAGTTTGTTGTGCCCGACCGGATGTTGTGCGAGACGAAAGATGTAGTTCACTGAGTGGTTACACACAAAACTAAAGATTACTTTATAGTTTTACAACAAACTGCAACGTTCTTGACTTGAACAATTATCTTTTATATGCACACACATCATATGTGTACTTCGCTCTAAAAATAACTGTATTCTCACCGTTGACTACCATACATATTTTTTCCAAACAAAGGTCCCATAACGCGGAATTGACTTTGGCTCTCTATACAATATACAGTATGTTCCAGAAATGAGCTAGCTTAGCTGAAGTTAGCTTAGTTGCTCTTTGCTAATGTGGAAGTTCAGCATCAATGCAAGCGAGGGTTGTATCGTGGGGCCTCGGAGTTGGGGTTGGGGTGGGGGTGGGGGGGACTAATAGACGGTGGCGTCGAGGGGGAGGGCGTGGGGGAAGTGGGGGTGCAGGTTACCTGAGCGTGGAGCGAGGAGGGGTAGGTGAAAGCGGGAGGGAGACCTGGCGACAGCTCCGCCGGGTACAGCGGGTATGAGGCCCACACGTCTGGGCTGCTGGGATAGAGAGCAGGCATTGTGAGCTCATCTGTGGAAGGAAGAATAGCAGGAGGGTGGATGGTGGGCAGACGGGTAGGGTGACAGAGAAGGTGGAGGTCAGAACATGTGCCTTTGGATCTGAAGCCAGCGTCCCTCCTTTAGCTGGGGACCGGTGCGGTGATTTGCTGTGGTGAAAATGGCATAAGAGACGTTTGGTGATTTGTCTGTTGCAGAGGTGGACAAGACAGGTCCAGGAAGGAGATATCGTAAATAATGTGTCCGGTTGAAAGTGCGTGAGTGAATAGTGTGAGCGGTGTGAACAGAGTGTGGGAACGCTAGTACATATCCCCGCTGTAGTTGAGTTGAGGGACAAAAACATATCCAAGCGGTTTAGCACATAATCAGTGAAACGTTCACACTGATAGCCACGATGTTCAGTGTGCTCAAGAATATTTTATTTTATTCTGGCGGCTGTTTATCGAAGCACAATCAGAAAAAAATATTTCAACATTCAAGAGTTATCATGGAATGACGATAGCTTAAATTTTTTTTTATTACATCATGGTTCCATTAAACGTTTCCTTCCATGGTCCACTGCGGCTCCTGCACGCCATCGAGCACAAAAAAAAACAAAAAAAACAAAAGAAAGCCTGAGATAAGAGAAGTTCAGTCATTCCAGAAGAATGTACCACAGCTGGTCGATGTTCAACTTCTAATGTCTGGTTTTTGCAGAACACTCGACAGAATATTTAACTTAATGCAAAATAGAGTGTACAGAACTAAATATGAAAATTCCACACAAACTTTGAACTCAAAGGTTTGGCTCCAAAGTGAATAGCGAGTGTACACTTAATGAAACATTTATATAAGCACAGTAATGTGTTATTTGGGAAGAAAGCTCTGGGAGTCATGTTAACCATTGATTAACAAATGCAGGGTGAAATTATACTGCTGAACTTCAAACCACACGTGTTGCATTAAAATTGCATTAAACAGTATTTCTAGGAGGTCTATTTCTCAGGAGTAGCATTAACTACAGTACATGATGTCACAGAAGATCATGTACAAAACTGTTAAAATAATTTTTTTTATAATAATAGCAAATAAAAAACAGTCAGCTGAATCAAACATTTCCCCACGTCCATTATCTCTATAAACAATAATGGACACAGCCAGCGAGGGAGACTGGCAGCAATACTCACATGGGTCTCTGCTTATGAACTGTGGCCCTGGACTCTGTTGAGAGGGAGGGGGGTTTGGGGTGCCAACCAGCTTGTTCTTGGCCATCTTGGTGTTGGCCTTGGCAAACTCCAGCCGCAAAGTCTGAGGGATCTCGGGGTCAAATCGCACCCCCTGGGATCAAATCAGGATGTAGAATTAGCAAAACAAATTCCAGGGTTCATATACATATTTTCATTATGAATATATAGACTATCCTTATTTACTAATATTACTTTGCCATTAAACGTTTTGTTGGAAGTAATTTGTTTTTGGTTGTCACTAGGGCGTTATTTGAGAGTTGTTATGTATTGTTTTCATTTGGATGAAAATGTCGTTGTGGCTGGTGGAATATACAAGTAGTGGTGTCACCAGCAATCGAAGCTTCTAACAAACCTGGCAAACACACAGTGTCACTTACGCCATATACTGTACTTCTATGCACAAACCCCGCTGGCAACGCTCCCCGGTAAAACTATGTAGCTCTAATGTAATATTATGACCTCAAATCCCCCCAATCACCATGACACAGTGTGATCACAAACATTTATACCGTGCCAAATACCCCTGACAAATTCTCCAGAATTTGCCAGCACTAAAGCATCCTTCTAGAAACTGACATGTTGGTACCAAACAAGCAGGTCACGTATCACGGATGGGATCCACTTTGAAATAATTCTTATGCGTCTTATGTGGAATTCAACGTAAACAAAGGTCTTCTTCATTTCAAAAACAATGTAGCTACTTGTTTGCCTGATTTGGATCCAAGGAGGCCGAGCTCAATTTGGCCGGCGGCTATAATAACCTTGTTATTCTTGTCTGAGAAAACCACACTAAAACTAAAAACAGGCAGCCAAGAAAAGAGTTCTCCACGGTTGACCAGCTAGCCAAGGAGAAGCTACTAGGACTGCTGCCTTAGCCCTGTAGGCCTCAACAAGCGATAGCCGCTGGTTCCCATGAAGGGAAGAGGAGGGAATTAACTGGGATTGCTCCGACACAGCGCACTCTCAGCCACGGCCAGTTGGCCAGAGGTATAATGTGGTACAATAAATTGATATAATGATGCAAGAGCACCTCCATTGCAACCATGATGGGAGGGTGGTTGTGAAATTGTGCATTGTTAGAATAAAAATGTCACTGTTTGCTCTTTCACTTGATGGATTTAGAAAACTATTAGGGCGTAGTTTGGGAAGAGTATAGAATAAATATATCTGTTCACCGTTAAAATGAAATGAGGCAACGACTGTGTCTTTCAAACATTTCAATATGCAAAGAGATGTTCGCAAACTCTGGCTAATCTACATACAACACTAGGGACATAGCCTTTTATTCTGGAAACAAAAGCAATCCTCAGTGGCCCCAAGTGAGTCTATGGAAACTTTGTTGAATATTGTTTGCTCATAATAAGATTATAATTTGTATCTGCTTTTGATGCACACCAATATCTCGATGCTGACATATTGTGTTGGAGGTGTTATTGTTGACCCACTTGGAGTAGATGATAATCAAATATCATATGAAAATATAGGTATAAAGAAAGTAATGCGGTTTGAGCTGCCATTAATGATCTGACTTGGAATTAGCAAATGCTAACAAAGTGACAGTTTACTTGGTTTAGCTACTGATTTGTGTGTAATTTTTGGAGAACTTGCTCTAGCTAGATTTTGTTTCATGAGACTGAATAAGCCCTATGAGAATAACCTCTGTCTTGTAGGTAAATGTCTCTTCGAAGCTTTCTACCCAGGAGCTCGGGAGCCGGAGTTTGTAATAACGAGATTAGAATCACGTCCTGGATCAATGTATTCTATTTTTATGTAGGTGAGGTTCTAATTGTTGTGTGTCCATTGTGTAAGGCCTTGTAAGAACTGTGCAGATGCTAAAGCTAAGGTGCTAAAAGCTAAAGTATGGCTCAGCCAGTATATCTACAGTAGCTTTATTTACTGAAAAAAACGATTTGGCTACGGTGAGTGAGATTCCAAATGCTTTATTTGGTATATTTCCTCAAAATAAATCCAATCCAAGTTCTATTTAATTTCTTTGAGAGCTGAGCTCATGTCGGAATACATTTCCAATGTCCATAGGTGGAAACGAACAACAACAAACAAAGGAAACGTGACTTCAAGTCATCACAAGACGCTTGAGTGCTGAGGCCGTTGCAAAGAGGCATGCAATACTTACATTCAAGGCGTTCTTCGCAGCCTCTGCTTCTGATCGGCTGTCAAAGCTGACAAACCCGACCGGCTGGGGAGACAAGAGGAGAAAAGAACATGGTTTAAGGCATACATCTGAGTCGGCATTTCTGTCTGAGTGACACATACGTGTTTTTTGTTGTTTTCTTTATTTTATTATATTTTAACAACCCTTCCTCTGCTCGGCCCTATGAAGATATTTGGGTCTGACAAACATGTCAATGCATGTTTGTGTGAATGTATTGATTACCTATTGTATTTTTACTTATTTAGTGGTTAAATAAATGTTAACCTTTGTTGTTTTATGTCAGATATTACACTTGTTCTAAGACTGACACAAAAGACTAGACTTTTTGACTTGGTATTTAGTTACTTGGTTGGTTTAGTTACACAATGTTCACTTTGTTTCATCAGTCAGGGAACATTGTGTTGCCCTAATATGGCTAACAGCGGGGCACCTAGCATGCTAAAAACCACGCGAGAGAAAAGACACAAAGACAAACGAGGGAATATGAAATAGACAACATACATTATTAATATTAATAACATTATTCATATTATTATTATTATTATTTATTAATTCGTTAT
>JAODUH010000010.1:148743-167156 GCA_027564835.1 Typhlichthys subterraneus | reverse complement strand
TTTCGAGCGTTTCACGGAGCTTCGAATCAATTGTTTCAATTGTGTCGGTGTTTCAGAAAGCCTCGTTCAGCCCATCATTAGTAAAAAGGTACCATGGAATGAGGAAAGATGCTCGTTACCAGATTTAGCTTGAAGCTAATTTCCATCTGCAGTCCCTGAGCAAGTTAAGTGAGATAAGTGTAATTTCTAGCCACACATTAGCATTGCTATGACGGTTTTCCACAAATTAGAAATGACAATATATCATCTTGCTTACAGAATCGCAATATATTGCGTCGTGGCCCGTGCATCGTGATACGTATCGTACCTCCACATTCCTGCCAACACACAGCCCTAGTGGGAGCCCTGTGTTTCCCTGCTGGTCCACATACCTGTGGTGGGAACGCCAGAGCAGCGGGGACGCCTGCCACGTCCGTCCCGAGCATGCGGCGCCGCACCTTCTTACAGAAGTGCCTGACGTCGGAGCAGGCAGTGTCCAGGTCCTTCAGCATCAGGGGCAGCCCACAGCTCTCCTGGCCCGGAGACAGGAAGGAGCGCAGGCGACCCACCTCCACGGCCACACAGTCCAGGGCTCCCTGGGTAAACTGGAGGAGGGGGGGTGGGAGGTGGGGCTCTATTATTCACCAATAACAATAATCCACCACAGACACATCTGGGGTGTATTTCCCCCTCAACGATGAAAGAGTATGCATTATAACATTAGATTCTTTAATTTACTTAAACAGTAGCTGCACCCTAAATTGGGTTTTGTCCCGCTGTAAACCAATAAGACTGGCCTGTGATGAGACACATCAATGATGGTGTTAATATTGACTAAATCCACATTTTTATTCAAATCTGCACGCTATGGTCTGAAAATGCCTCTACATGTCATATCCTGACATTCCTCCACTTGTGCATCTTCAAATTAAATGTTATTGTAAGGTTTTTATTTTTCCCCCTCGAGTTTGTTTATTAATTTAGTTGTTCACATTACAGGTGGAACAAGTTCAGACATGATTTATCTTTGTCTCATTCTTTTACATCACAAAAACCTGCCATTTTAACAGGGGTGATATCATCATGGGAAACACTGGAATAACAACGATGTACCTTGATGTGGTCAGCCAGCTGAACCGTACAATCCTCGGTGTGTTCTGACAGGTGGATGCTGTACAGTTGCTAAGAGAGAACAGCAGCAGGTTACATTAAATGCCAACGAGTGTCTTTTCTCTCGACTGCTGCATGCGGGCGCATGCGCTCTATCCCCATTGGGAACAACTGGAAATAAGACGCTGGCGCTCAGAAAGATGCGCTGCATATGTATACGGTATTCACTCCACCTGGTAGTACTTGATGGCCTTGGTGAGCGGCTCCACCTGCACCGTCTCGTCCAGCTGGTCTTTGTGCAGCAGGTCGATGAAATAGTCCAGGGAGCGCTCGTGGACGCCCATCTCCGAGTACAGCGTTCCCATGCGCTTGAACACCTTCACACTGCAGCTGCTCAGAGCCCTGGGTGGGGAAGAGACACACATTGTGGAGCGCTTCCAGCAGTCTGTGCTGGTGAAAACACATTGTGGAGCGCTTCCAGCAGTCTGTGCTGGTGAGAACACATTGTGGAGAGCTTCCAGTAGTCTGTGCTGGTGAGAACACATTGTGGAGTGCTTCCAGTAGTCTGTGCTGGTGAGAACACATTGTGGAGTGCTTCCAGCAGTCTGTGCTGGTGAAAACACATTGTGGAGCACTTCCAGTAGTCTGTGCTGGTGATAACACATTGTGGTCCACATTTATCACATTTATTACCCATGTCCGGCCATTGGATCTGTGCACTGGTCAAAGTCTAGCGGAGCATGCGAGATGAGCAGGAAAGGCTTGTTGCACTACTGAGGTATTAAGCTGCTATACAGGGTTTTTATGGGGGCTTACTACGGTCCTGCATGACTTGAATGCTGCTTACTGTTCATATTTGTGCAGTATAGACTGGAGCAGCGAGAGGGAGTAGACCAGCCCTGAGGCGAAGCTCCGCTGTTCACCGGGAGCTCCTCTCATGCCCGGAGCACCTTGTTCTGGTGGGCTCCCGTTGAGGTCAAACTTCTCCTGGGCCTGCTTGCTGATCAGTTCAGCCTACACACACACACACATCAAATACATTTCTAGTGATGCAATAGATTTTTGTGCTCAAACATTTATTTGGTGCAGAATAACAGCTACTTCATTAATCATAAAATATTAATAAATGTAAGATTAATTCTTTGATAAATTATTTAACAAACATATTTCTAACATTGAATCTGTACAACATAGGTCTAAGTGAAATATGAACAAGCTTTGAAGTAGCATTTTATTTACCATTTCTCACATTCTGTCCTCTTAGGCCTGACTGAGTTAGAACGTGGCAACCTGCGTGTTGTGTTGCGTTTGTCACGTGACTCTTGGTCTACGCTGACCCCTTCATGGATAACTGAACTCGGGAGAACGCGTTGAATTATGTGTATATTCCAGGATATAGTTTAAATGGTTTATTTTTTTTACATTTATTTAGAGTATAATAAAGTGATTTAGATGAAAAACATCAGATTTTAAGCTTATATTTGCTTAGGTTTGCAGTCAAACAAGTGCCGCCATCTTGGAAAGGTCGAGGACATTCAAAAACTTGAAGGTTTGTCAAATGTGTCCATTTATGTCGTTACATTAATTTATAGAAAGCAATAAAATGAAAAATAAAGGATCTTTAGAACCTTAGAGAAACACAGACTTGAGGCGCCCACCTTGCAGATGAGCCGGGGGATGAGCAGCAGCACCATGATGCAGTCGTGGTCTCCGCCGTGTCTCAGGAAGGATTCGGGCATGAAGGAGGTGAGCAGGGACACCTGCCTGTTGGCCTGGCCCACCTCCATCTTCCTCAGCTCCATCTCAATGGCCTGGCAGCACAAGGGAGCACCAGTTAGGTGTATACTGATGATGGTAACATCCCGACAGTATCCTGTGAGTGCATGGGCATCACCCAATCTGAACTACTGATTCAAGGCATGTTGTTGCTTCTGCCTCCGACGTAGCTGGACACCGTCGTGAGCATTTCTACCTCGGCGCTGGCCGGTTGGCCTGTGTGTGTTTATTAACATGCAAAGCCCCACTATAGGAAGTGACATGTCTTGTTAATGCTCCCGAAATCAAACACGGAGAGCGAATCTTTTGATATAAGCATATAACAACTTATTCTTCCTAGCAAATCTATTGGAGATAGAAAATAGTATTTAAAATGTCTGCTGCCTGAACAACAAGGAAACCCCCTAGGTCTTGTCATGAGCCAAGTTGTAGTCTTGGTTAATGTACAAGGCATATCAAAAACATTTGTTTCCAGCGAATCTCATAATTGAGGACTGTCAAAGAGAGACAGGACGTTGTTATAAAGATCCATCATCCCAGAGCGCGTAGCTTCGGGGCAAAAGCATCAACAGGCCTTCAGGACTGCGTAGCACCAATGGGGTGCCCTCTCCTCCTACTGTACCTTGGCGTAGGCCTTGGTCTCTGCAAACTTGATCTTGAAGTCAAACAGCTCTGTGGCCGGCTGCTGCACCTGCTCTGCGTTTACATTCTGCTGGTTGGTCAGCTCCCGGTTGGCCTCCTAGTGGCCACAGAGAAGCACAGCCACAGGTGGGCATGAATGACACTTCTGTTCACTTGTGTCCGTTTGTGCTCTTGTGTTTCTGGTTATAACAGTAATAGTTATATTAGATAGTTGTCATATTATCATATGGTGATAAACATTGACAGCTCTGAGATCACCTGGTTCAAATAAATGAGTTGGTAATATGTTAATAGATGTTGTAAATACAAAGCAGTGTAAATACTAAGCAGTGTCTCCATGCCTACCTGGAGCTGGCTGGTGAGCTCCCTGTACTTGTTGATGGTCTGCTGGTAGTCAGCCACCGTCTCCTGGGCTGCGTCCACCCTCTTCTGGGCCTCCCTCACCTTGGCCCCGCTCAGGTCCACCTGCTCCCGCAGCTCCATCTCCGTCTCCCTGGAGTTCTCCTGCAGCTCGTCGTTCATCTCGTTGATGGCCTCCTGGAGGGCCAGGTTGGCGTTTTGTTCAGACTGCGATTGTGTTCGCTCGCTAGCTGCTCTGTTTAAGCGCCCCATAAGCTGATACAGATACAAGTATTCTTGTGGCGCACACCAAACAAACGAACAAACAACTATCACATTACAGTCAGCTGTACGTAAAGGGATGTATGTGCCATGTCCTGTAGCTGTGCTGGCTAGCTAGCTAGCTAGCTAACAAGACTTAGCACTTAACGTCTTGAAATCTGAGACGAGGTGTCACAATGTGACCACTGTTACAACGCATCCGTCCCTCATAGAAGGCTGCTGCCTGCTGGTGTTCTTCCACAATGTGATATAAAACAGCTGTGTAAAGTAGCCGGGAAGGAGAGAGGTGAAAGGTCACATGCTATACGATAAACAAGGTTTTGATCGAGGAAATCAAAAATCAAAACGGTTGGTAAATGTAAAAACATCATTGTCTGTTGAGAAGGGAACGTGGCCAGAATCCTTGCACTGACCCAACATGTACGCAAACGACCACAAAGAAAAGCAGGACTGACCAGATCGACGACCGTCTCTCGGAGCTCCCGAACCCTCTCCTCCAGGTCGAGGTTCCTCTCCGTCAGGGTCTCCACCATCTCTTCTGCCCCCAGCGCCGCATCCACCTAGACAAGTTTCATTATGCAGCGGCAGTCAAAGTGCGTGTGTGCGTTCACAACGTGATGTGTTACTGTGCCAAAACGTAATCACAGTTCCACACTTCTAATTCAGCCGATATCTCCTCAAGGCCCACTTGCTGCCAGTTCTGTTCGCACAAACCAGGAAGAGATAATCCGGTGTTGCTACACAGCCCTGGCTCTATAAACGGCAACACAAACAAATTGGTGCAGACTGCACCACACAAAAGTATCCTAGCCTTGGCACTGTGTGTCCAATTTGGGGGTGGGTCTTCTGAGGAAGCACCCTATGGCATTGAATGGAGAGTTGGTTTTGTTTTGATCCAGTTCAAATATTAACAATCTTTACCCAGCATCGCTGACTACCTTTAAACTGCCAACATTGTTTAAAAAAAAAAAAAAAAAGAAGAAGAGCAACGGCTCTTCTCAGAGTTCTTCACGGATAGCTGAGCTTCTCACCCCATCTCTAAGGAAGAAGCCAGCCTCCCTCCTGAGAAAACCCATTTCAGCCGCTTGTACCTGTGATCTAGTTCTTTCGGTCATGATGAAAACTGCCTGGTAGATCGAGAGCTTCGCCTTCCGGCTCAGCTCTCTTTTCGTCACAACAGTGCGATAAAGTGTTTGTAATACTGCTCCCGCTGCTCTGATTCTCCGGCCAATCTCTCGTTCCATAGTCCCCTCACTCGCGTACAAGACCCCGAGGTAGTTGAACTCCTTCACTTGGGGTAAGGACTCATTCCCTACCCGGAGTAGGCACTCTAGCTATGGTAGACTGTTAAAATCTCTCTTAAATGAAGACTTGTTACTTTTTATTACCAGTAAGACACTAAGAAAAAAAGAAAGGCTTGGTTAAAAGAAGGGTGAGGAACCTGCTGGACTCACCTGCTCCTTCAGCTCGTCGATGGTGGCCTCAGCCTGCTTCATCTCCTCCTGGAGCTTCTCCTTCTGGCTCCTCAGGGTCTCCAGCTCACTGTTCTTCTTCTCCATCTGCTTCTGCAGTTTCACATGCTCCTGCTTCTCCGAGGAGGACAGGTCACGCATCCTGTAGGGGGCGACGAGATTGATACATTCAATACATTGTTTGAGACTGTTTGGAATTAGTGTAGGAAAAGACAGAAAAGACTGAAAACTCTTTAGACTTGCCCATGTATTACTTTTACATTAATAAATGGGCTGTTTCTACTCACTTGTTTGTTTTACAAACTTATTTTTCTGTGCATACATTGTTTTTAAATATGGCATTCTTTGCCATTATCAATATAAAGACAATAAAAAGGCTATAAACAGTAAATGATAAGTGTAAAAATGTTTTCTCCACTGCCCGCCTCCATGCTCGTCTACAGTTACACTGTAACCGAGAACTACCATCTTCACTACTACTGGAACACACTGTTGACGCCGACAGATGATCTCTCCTCTATTCTGAGAGGAATGTTCGTCTTCCCTCCTCAACACTGTTCTAAACACAGACCTGACTAGAGCCTCCTTGAGCCTGCTGTTCTGCTCCTCCAGCTGTTTGACATGGTAGCTTGAGGCAGCACCATCTGAGCCTGAGAGAGAGAGAGAGAGAGATTACCAAGAGTTGAGCTAAAATAAGAGTGCATATTCGACTAACATACTAAAGCCTCAGGACTAGAACATCCAATCAATCAGAATTAACCAAATTACAAAACAACTAAAACAAAACTACATTACCTATTGGAAAACACAAGCACAAAGCAAAATGCAGTGCTATCTGGCCCAAAATCGACAGTACACCATGGCAAGCTACCTGACCATGGTGACTGATCAACATAGCAGAAATGCATTGACAAAGTACAGGCTCAGCAAGCATAGCCTTGCTATTGAGAAGAGAAGACACACGAAAACCTGGCTCCCAGTAGAAAGGCTGTGCCACCACTGCACAACAGCTGAACAAGAGACAGAGCTGCACTTCATGTTAACCCTTTGAACTCTAAGGGTCTTTTGGCAAGTGTTTTAGATCTCTGAAATCAGCACCCTCTCTCAGCTACAATTAGGGTAATTTTGGATAAAGAAAATTTAGAAACTTTCTTTACTCACTGTTTATGTTTTTAAAATGCAAAAAAACTGCAAAAGCGCCTAATTGTTTTTAGTGTTTTTTATTATGCAGAGGATTTTGATTTTGATTCCTCTATGTCTTGACTAACTTCCAAACTCTTCTAAGCTCAATAAATATACTAAATGTATTGAACTAGTTGCATTACTATTTATTTAAAATGTGAGACATACCAATCAATCAGAGTCAAACTGATAGTCCAGTGCTTTGAGGACCTCCATGATAAAAAGCTGTCAGTCATTCTGGGGGAGGATACGGGCAGCTGTGCATTGGCCGCTCGCTATGTTACCGCCTGCCACAAGATGAGGGACAGTGCCTGGCATGCGTAATGCCTGCTATCTTCTTTAAATACTGCACCAATATGTATCGGAGATTTTATTTTCCTTGTTTCTAATCAATACCTTGTTTAATTGACCCATTTTCATCTGCTCTTGTCATTACTATGTTATGTTAATATGCTCCAATTTACTTTAATCACATTAATATGGGGAAAAAAACAAAAATAAAAGTATAATACTTCAGCAATATGTACACTGTTATGTCATGCCAATAAAGTACTTTGAATTTACTGAGGAAGAATCTATTCTATTCATTACTTGCTGCTCCCATCATCTGCTACGGCAGTTAAGACAGCCAGGATTTATACACACAATTACTTTTAGATCGTCTTAGAACTTACTCCTTGCTGTCTACCTAATACAAGTCTGCGCTGCATTCACACTTTAGGTTTCTCCCTCTGCAGTAGGACCTACTCCTGCTATGACCCCTCAGTGACCCCTGCTCTGAGTGCGACTCCCGGCCTCACCCTTCTCCTCGATCTCGTGCTTGAGCAGCTCCAGGTCCATGGAGAGCTCCTCCACCTTCTCCTTCAGCGAGTCCACCTCCACCTGGAGGGACTCAGCGCGCTCCTCTGCCATCTCCTTGTCCAGCGTGGCCATCTCGATGGCATCCGCCGTGTCCGCCATCTCCTCCATGTAGTGGTCCTTGGACTCCTGCGCATCACGCGCCTCCTGCCATGGTGGGGGAGGGGAACACCCACGCTCTCTTTTACCGTGTCCACTGACTATATGCTTCACTAACTAATAATGCACTATATAAATACCAGTGGTACCGTCCTTGTTATGGTAGCGGTATTAGCTAATTCATTATAGGCAAGTCTTGCCACTCGGCAGCCATCTTGGTAACGCCATCGAGCAGTTATTAGAAAGACGCTATCTAAATAAATGGGGAGAAAGTCATAACTGTACTTACAATAGTCTCTGGGACATAACAACTGCATGTATACAATCATGAGTCTGTTCAAAATGGCTAAAAGCGTTTGGTGACTTTCTTAAAATAAGGTTTAAAATGCTTTTTTTTTTACCCACAACTTCTACTATGCATGTTCATGTGACTGCTTGCGTAACAGTGCATCCACACGATTGGTCGATCAGTGGTCTTAGTGGTCTGAGTGATCTAGTAATAAAAACATGCAGACCAAAGGACACTTGTACTCTAGCCTGTGTGACTGTGAGGTGGGCCAACCACTGCTGTGATTGGTTAACAGGAAAGGGGTGCTCACACAGACACACCTCGTTAGACAGCATTGCACTCGTAAATCGTAAACAAAAAGGTGTAATGAATCCAAAGGGAAAAGGCAGTCCATGTAAGATGCCATTAGCATCTTTGCTAATAGCATTGTCCATGTCTGATGCTACTGTATGAGCAGCGAACTCTGGAACTACACCAAGGCATGTAATAGCGACAATGCCAATGGGAGTCTTCAGGCGACAGCCTAATTACCATTTATGTCGTCGCGATTCTAAGTGTTCCACGCACGAGCGCATGCTGAAGCGAGGACGCTCTTTCATCTACCTTCTGAGTCTGCACGGACACCAGAGATAACAGCAAGGAGGAAGCTGCGGAACTATTACTGACAGCTAGTAAAGAGCGAAACACAACACTGACACCATATCTAGCAGCCTAGTGCAAGCTTTATCAAATGTAGGCCTTTCTATGCCTTTTGTTAATCCAAAATTAAATGAAGAGAAGACGAAGGAGTCATAGGAAACAAACAGGCGAGCAACATGGCACATATCCATCCATTTGCCGTGATGTGGAGGTATCATGTTGAAATGCAAACAGTAAACAGTTTACTTGTTTTTGGGCCGTTGAAAAAAATAAATGTTCTCACTGTTATTAAGTTTGTGTGTTTTTTATATTGATATTACTCTGCAAGAAAGCCTTAAAAGCTTTTACCTAGATTGTGATTGGTGGAAACAATAGCAATTTCTTTCACCTCTTGCTGCCGATTCAAAATTTGAATCATTAGAAAAAAGTTGATAGTATCGGGTTTCGGTTGCTAGGAGCCGTCGGTCCAGCGGCTACACCGAAGAGTCAACCAGCGACCTGGTGATCTCTGTTGACAAGCAGTCGCTCCCACACGCACAAGCCAAAATCACTGCGGTGTAGTTCTAGCTTTACATCCACAGAGCCACGCGGTGTACCTTCTTTGCCTCCTTCAGCTGCTTCTGCAGCTCCTGCTGCTGCTCCTGCATCTTGCACCTCCACTCCTGCAGCTGCTCCAGCTGGATCTTGTGCTTCTCCAGCTCCTTCAGCTTGGCCTTGTCCTCCGCACGCTTCAAGCGCAGCGTCTCCAGCTTCTCCTCCAGGTCCTTCACCTGGCCACGCAGAGCCTCCTCCTCCTGGACGCATGCATGAAGACATGGAGAAGATAACATGTTATGGGGAGGGGAGGGACACAAAGAGCATGCTTGATGTTAGTTTATTCCCAAGAGGAGTTTCAGCGGAAAGAAAGCGTTGGTTAAAGAAGAGCACAAACGTCACATGGCACTGTTCAGCATTAACCCCAGACATGGAACCTTTGACTTAAAGCCCCTAAAGACAAATGGACTGTTTGATTTATTCATTTTAAAAACACAAAGTCGCCACGACGAAGATGATTGCATAACCGTAGTAAACACATAACCAGTTTTAGATTATCTGATCAATTAGTAAATGTTGATTTTGTGACATAAAAACAATCCTGGTTCTCATGTAGAACGTATGCTCTGACCAGTACTCAAAGAAAGGTATGGTATAAGAAAGGCTTCTCGGAATCAAAGTGTAAACAGTGATGGTGTCAGCTCTCAGCGCACATTACACTGTAATTTAAATTCAGCTCATAATCATTATTTCATTCAAAACATTTGGTCTGTAAGGGCTTTCACCACCAGTGGAAATGCAGCCTCAACAGTAATCCCTTCAAACATCAGAAGTGCAGTGCAGCCGCGGGGGAAAAATAATAAATAAAGAGTAGATAATGCCTTGGACAGACAGACAGTCTCCCAAATATGTGCCTTTATTAGCAAGTCAATCATGCCAAAAATCCACCTGCATGCCACCTTTAGATGGTAAAGCTACCTGCATGGACATGGGAGGTTCAACCTGGTCACACAAGGGCAATGTAAACAGAACATATACAATCAATCAACTCCTTAACTATATATAATACATAGTAACACATTACAAAGTGACATAGCTAAACTAAAGAGTGCAACTGCTACTTAAGGCCCATTTATGCTTCTGCGTCAAAGCTACGGCGTCACCTAGGATATGGTGTAACCGACGCGTCAGGCTACGACGTATCTATGGCATAGGCTATGGTGCACCTCTCCTAAACACCAGTCTTGTGGATGCAAGCCCGTATGAGTAGTGCTTTGGAATGTTTATTACAACGCCATAGCCTTCATGCATGCACAGACTCCCTTTGACAGTATAATTATTAGATTAGCTGGAAAGAAAAGTTTGTCTTGCTTGAGCATTAATATTATTATCCAAGACTAGCCTACAACTGCACATGACAAGACAGGGATTTACCATTTTCATTGTTGAAAGAGCAGCGAAAATCTGTCTTTTATAAATACTATTTTGTGTCGGCAGATTGTTTCCTACGATACATGTTGGTGAAACTAAGAGATACATAAAATATATGTTTTTTTACATGCTTATTTAAAAAGGTTATACACTATATTTGTGTTCTATCGGGAGCCAAGGCGTGGGTTTCCCTATGCCATTTCCTTGTTGTTAATGCAGCGAAAATATGTCTTTTATAATACTATTTTGTGTCGGCACAGATTATTTTCTATTATATTTGTTGCTGTTATTAAGAGATTCCCTGGAAAGAAATATTTTTAGATGGTTACTTCAAAACGTTACAATTTGTTTTCTAAATCAGACGCATTTAAGACATGGCACTTCCCCATTTTGTTTATATAACGGTGACAGTGAAACAGATGTGACAATATGTTACTTGCATTTAATACGACATGACAACCTGTCAATATTCATTAACCACACACTCACCTTGCTTGGAGTGGCAGGGGCGGGGCTTGCTGGTGCCATGGATGATGCACTGGGCATGACCGGGCCCCCAAGGGTCCCCTGGGAAGGGAGGCCTTCCTCGCTGATATCACCAGGCAGAGAGGAAGAGACAGCAGCCCGCTGTGTCTGGGGGTCAGAAGGGAGGAGGGGGGGCACTTCTTAAACTCTTATGATTATATCGTTTTGAATCTCTTTGAAACACTAGTCACCAATACACTGTTATAAAACACATGACATAAAGAAAGCAAATAAAGAATAAATACAATAAAGTATATATACAAATCCCCGCATGCAACAACCCTAGGCTTAGACAAGTACAGTTCACCTCCCAATGGTATGTGATTAAACCTTTACGACAGTGTGCTCATATAACTGTCAAAGGTGTAGACTTGTGTGCAACAAGTGTGATTTCTATGTCTAACATCTCACCATTTGTCCCTGATAAAAAGTTGGCACTGCAATCCATTACTGTAGCTGAATCTATAGAAAGCACTTTGGGAGAGCATAGCTTTGTGCATTGAATGACAGAATAAAGAAGTGACTTCACTTCTATCCAGTACGAACAAGCTAAAACATTTGCACCATCAAATCCAAGGTCTTATTTAACTAAAAACAAGTAAAATCGAGGAAAGTATATTTCAGACGGCCGCGGGCATGAGCCAACACCATAGGCCAATACCAGTATGGAAAAAGTATGCAGCACTCCTGTAGGGGATGTTGCACGTTGTGCATTACCGCCACCTACTGTCTACATGGTGCATTACCACCACCTACTGTCTACATGGTGCATTACCACCACCTACTTTCTACATGGTGCATTACCGCCACCTACTGTCTACAACAGGGTTCCCCAACCCTGGTCCTAGAGGGCCACTGCCCTGCATGTTTTAGATGTCTCCCTGCTCCAACACAGCTGATTCAAATAAAAGGGTAATTATAACAAGCTATTAATTCGCATAGTGTTCATTACCCACTTAAGCATTTAATTAAAAACTCCAATTGGATTGTGACACATCACGTCAATCTGTCATGAATCAATCAAGTCATACAAGTCACAACCAACCACTTAGCTGCTAGCTAGCTTGATATATTAACTAGTGAAGTGACTGCAGTGAGCAAGCCTTGAGAAATGCCTATGTCAGACAAAAGCAAGTGAAGATAAGATAAAACTAGCTGAATTGAGAAAATATGATTTTCAAATAGTTTTCATGGCATCTACGAATATATGGTAGGAAGCATATCAAAGTCTTTATAGTTTAAGAATGTAGCGCGCGTGCCTTTTAACAGTCAGTTAGCGACATTTGCTCATAGTGGCCGGTCCTTCTACACGTGCTCTGGCAAAAAGTGACTTTGTGAAGCTTTAAGCTAAAACCCTGCAGTCTGTGCTGAGCAGTGTGATTCCATTCCTCCGGTAGCTTTATCACCACACACCAACAAACACCTCATCACCCGTGTGAGGTGCTCTGGAGCTGACAGACCAGACCGTACCATGGGCAATACGGGGGAGCGGCCTGAGGGTCGTACCAAGAGGGAGGGGAGGGAGGTGGCGGAGAAGAGGCGGCCTGGGGCGATCCACTGTCCACACGGTTGTAATGACAGAGCAGTGTTAGAACTGGTTTGCTACCTGCTCCTCTTTCTTAGAACTCTCTGCTCTTGTCAATGGTTACCCTCACATTATGGAAGAAAATAGTGCCGATGCAAAGAAATCCACTGAGCTAATGCAAATGCCTCTAAAGTCTGCAGTTGTTATACTAATCCTACATATTACCTTTCATGAGCGACACATTAAGGGCTGTTTAATCATTTCATAGAATATTAGCGCTGGCCCTTGATTCGGCTATGGAGGAGCTCACCTTGCCAGAAAGACGAGCAGAAGACTGGAGGAGTTGCAGAGAGGACATACAGTAAGGACGGAGGGACACACACACACACACACAAGGGAAGGAAGCAAGGGGTTAGCAGCACACACACACAGGACATCCTGGTTATTAGGGTTGTTGTGCATCTGCAACAATGCAAACCACCTGGCTGTAACATTACGTAGCTAAATCCATGAGCGCAGCAGAC
Organism: Typhlichthys subterraneus; assembly: GCA_027564835.1. Lineage (NCBI taxonomy): Eukaryota > Metazoa > Chordata > Actinopteri > Percopsiformes > Amblyopsidae > Typhlichthys > Typhlichthys subterraneus. The sequence continues at coordinate 153,950 of JAODUH010000010.1, read as the reverse complement.
AAGGTGAACGTGAGCATGCGATTGTAGTGACGGTACGTGGCTCTGAAGGACACATTGTGATACAAACGTATGCATGCTAGTCTACTACAGGATGGTAGCAGAAATAGTACGATGTCAGGAAATGTATATGATATGACCAAAGTCAAACAGTCAAGTGTTGAATCCAGTGTGACAAGCGGCCATCATGGTGAAGTCATACGTGCTAATGTTAAATATCTCTACCTTCTTTAGGTTGGAAGGGGCCTGTAAAAAACAAAAACTTATTCAGAAGACAACGATAATAGGTCAAGAGATCACAGGGAAAACAGCTTCAGCTCACAGCCGATGAGATGAAGTGAAAAGGAGAAGACAAAAAGAGAAGCTAAGGCCAGAGGCTTGGGAGAAAGGGCCAAAGTACCCATTTGATTAAAAAAAAATAAACATGTGTCTTCCATTTTCTACCTTGATTAATTTGTTACACCCTCTATATTGACAGAACATATGATTTATTATACCTTACCTGTTTTGTTGTTTTTGGAGTCTCAGGAACCTCTGAAGAAGAAACAAAAAAGAAAACAAATGTTAAACATGTAGTATCGTTTTATTTTAAGCATTCAAATTGCACTTTTGTAGTCCCCTTGGAGAAAATCATGTATGCAATATAACAATATGAAGTGCTATGGTAAGTCCACCTTTCTGCCTGGGTATTTTGGACGTGCCCGACTCAGGAGTGTCCGGTGAGGTGGCACTGGAGCCACCTTCCACCAGCTGGATCTGTCGACAGACAAAGAGAGGGATGTGACCAGGACCACACAAATGACCCTGTAATATTGAATGGAACTAGCCAGGAGGATGGGAATGTTAAGGATCATTTGTATTGATTGAAATACTGTGTGTGTGTGTATGTATATTCACACACTATATTGCCAAAGGTTTAGTGACGCCTGCCTTTACATGCACATGAAGGTTAATGACACCCGTTTTAATCCGAATTGTTTAATATGGAGTTGGCCCACCCTTTGCAGCTATAACAGCTTCAACTCTCCTGGGAAGGCTGTCCACAAGGTTTAGGAGAATGTTCATGGGAATTTTAGACCATTCTTTTAGAAGCGCATTCATGAGGTAAGGCACAGATGTTGGACGAGAAGGTCAGGCTCACAATCTCCGCTCTAATTAATCCTAAAGGCGTTCTATCAGGTTGAGGTCAGGACTGTGCAGGCCAGTCAAGTTCCTCCACACCAAACTAGCTCATCCATGTCTTTATGGACCTAGCTTTGTGCACTGGTGCGCAGTCATGTTGGAACAGGATGGGGCCATCCCCAAACTGTTTCCACAAAGTTGGCAGCATGAAATTGTCCAAAATGTCTTGGTATGCTGAAGCAGTAACAGTTCCTTTCACTGGAACTAAGGGGCCAAGCGAAACTCCTGAAAACCAACCCCACGCCATAATCCCCCCCTCCACCAAACTTTACACTTGGCACAATGCAGTCAGGCATGTACTGTTCTCCTGCCAACCATCAAACCCAGACTCGTCCATCAGATTGCCAGACAGAAAAGTGTGATTCGTCACTCCAGTGAACACGTCTCCACTGGCTCTAGTGTCCAGTGGCTTTACCGCCATCTAAAGCTTTGAACTTGATGATGTAAGGCTTGGATGCAGCTGCTCAGCCATAAAAAAAAACATTCCATGAAGCTCTCTACACACTGTTCTTGAGCTAATACGAAGCAGAAAAAAGTTGCCTACTTCTGTGCACTGTACAATTTTATGCGGCCTACCACTTTGTGGCAGAGTTTCTGTTGTTCTTAATCACTTCCACTGTGTTATAATACCACTAACAGTTGACTGTAGAATATTCAGTAGTGAGGACATTTCACTAATGGACTTATAGCGCAGGTGGCAACCTATCACAGTACCACGCTTGAATTCAGTGAGCTCCTGAGAGCGACCCATTCTTTCACAAAAGTTGTAGATGCAGTCTGCATGCCTAGGTGCTTGATTTTATACACCTGTACCCATGGAAGTGATTGGAACACCTGAATTCAGTGATTCGGAGGAGTATCCCAATACTTTTGGCAATAAGGTCTATATAGCAGTGAAGAAATGAAGAGACTACTGCAACAGTGTCTCAGATTTGTACTATTTATATGTGTGTTTTATTTTGATCGGTGGATGGTTTAGCGTGTACCCTTTGCAGGATTATAAATTGAGGAATGGACACATTCTGATTTAATGACCACTTCCAACTTCAAAAGGTATGAGACACTTATGAGACACCTTTGTTAACATGCCGGTAAATCTGAATTAGGTAATTACTTTGATGTTAAAATTATCTGAAGAATCTCCTGATTAAATGTGTAGCGTGTCTACTTTGACAAGTTTAAATCATAGACATATGGGTTAGGGTTAGGGTTTTAACATGTTTATATGTTTCTATGCACGGGTGCGAGAGTAGGCCTACACAGAAACACATTGCACAGTTAATATATAAATTAAACTAAGCTTTTATGCAAGTAATTTGCATAATATTTTGTAATCGAGTTAGTCGATAAATCGTTTCAGCCCTAATATATATATGTGTGTGTGTGTGTGTGTGTGTGTGTTTTTATTATGTGTTCCTCCTCATTCCTCAATATTCTCATAAATATTCCAAGTGAGAGACATTGGTTCGTCTCCTAGCACCCAGAACATGGGTCGTGGTTACACCAGCAAGACATTCACTTTTGTTACCTGGGACTGCCGGACAAATATCCCATGGTTCTCCTCGCAGGTGAAGTAGCGTTTCCCCTGGACGGTGCCATCATTCTTGCCCTTGGGCTCGTCCAGGATGACGCCCACCCATTTCCCTGAGGCAAAGAGGGTGGCACCCACGTAGGCTACAGTGCCACGGTGGCCTTTACCTATAACTTCCACTATAGAGCCCACCTAGGCAAAAGGTCATGTCAAGAACAAAGTCAACAGAAACCGTTTATCTTATACAGCAGACACGAACAGCTACAGTATGTAACTTATTCCTGTGTCATATTGTTTATATAGCCTACTTTGTGCTGTAAGGTCCAACACAGCCAATTACCATAGCTGTAGCAGAGCCAAGCAGCAGTTAGCAGCTTTCATAGGAGGTGCTTTTTAACGCATACCTCAATGTTGCAATATAATCTCCAATTCTTAGTGTAGCTGTTTTAAGTTGTACAAAAATGAGTCTTCCAAATAGTCCTACCTTTGCATGTTTACTGCTCTCCACACCTCCACTGCTCATTTTACTTATCAATGGGCTGGTCAGCTGAAAGTAGGGTGCACAATGACACTTGAAACATTAAACCTTTCATGTTCAGTAGACATGTAAATAGTTGTGCGTAGCCTAATAAAGTATAATGTGCTATGTTTTGATAACTTGTATTAAGGCCTAATGGGTTTAATTTGACATGTCCAGCAATTAAAAGACAATTTTAACTTCTTGTAGAGTCACTTCTAAGAACTCCATGCCCCACTATTCTGTTGGGCCTAACAAGGTCATGTAAAGCAATGGGAGTCAATAACAGCAATGATAGGAAAGCCCTTTGGCCACGCCAACATCACACAAGGCAGTAGCACAAAGCCTTGCAAACAAGTAATCTCCGTACAAATAGGTTTATTCAGCATTATAAATAACATTAACATTCTAATACCAACATCATAACTTTAACAAATTGCATGCCCTAGTTACTCACCAAGGTAGTATAGGAATGCTGCCTACCCATCCAAAATAAAGATTATAAACCAGTTGCTAATTTCTTCTGAGAGGGGAGGGATTTTTAATGCATCACAAAACAACAGCTGTCTATCAAATGCTGAATAATATAAAATACAACATAACTGACCCTTATAACAACAGTGCAACTGTATTACTTATTAACATCTGGAGTTATATGCCTTCTGAGATATAATTAGCTATATCTGACGTTGGCTACATGGACAATGTTGTTTGTAGGAGACAATCATAGTTAGATTTTGTTGTGCATATTGTCAATAAGATATATATGGACTTACACCGGCCTTGCACCGTTGTATACATCTTTAAAATATTCTCCATCTCTCAGCTGTACCGCGATAGTACATTACACACCTCATAACACGTTTCTGTATCCCTTGCACATTTATAATTGTTCAAAGATATTCATTTTATTCTAGGTGACGTGTAAGATTATTTGGTAAACCCAAACAATCAAAATAATAAAAGCATCACTTACATATGTATGCTCCTGTCTTATTCAAATGTTTTGTGTCTTTGTATTTCTGTATGTCTAATTTCTAAGACGTCATAGAGTGTCTTGAAAGGCGTCCTAAAATAAAATTTATTAGTTATCACATAAGCATCGCTAACAAACTAGGCTAAGGTACAGTACAGTACTCGTTCATTCCTCACTCTCAGCTGTTTTTATAACACTATCATTGTATTCGAATTACAAATAATAAAAATAATAAGAATTACCTAACTGAGTGGGACTCATTTGATTTGATTTAGTCATAACTGATATAGAAAATGGTTTAGCAACTAGCGTAACGGTACCGTAGCTACCTTATCTATGTGGACATGCAAGATACTGTACATAAACATGTGTTACTGTGGAAACTAGATTGGCGTTGTTCTTTACCTGAGCATACAAATGACAAATTTCTAAAAATGTGGAGATAGAAAACGTTCAACTGGGCTTGGAAGACCAAAAACACTGGACGAAAAATGTTTTGGTCTTCCGTCTTCGTCACCTCTTCTTCGTATATTTTCCAGCAAACCAGGCTCTACAAATGTGCATTGCTGCCGCTTAGCGGTATTTCCTGGTACCGGTAATTGATAGTTCATCATGCGATATGTAGACTATTTTCTTTTTTAATATATCCAGAAAGATTACATGGAAATATAATTTTGCCTGAAAGGTAAATACGTATGTATTATCAGTCGGATATCTCTACAGGCCTATCACATATGCAATAATTGTTAACTCAATTTGCTATAAATTATCTGATATTGATTTTAACAATTTTTAAATGTCCTTCTTCATGGAGTACATTGGGCCTTCTTGCAGTCTAAGTTCAGGACTGGCGATATATCACCTTTACTCATCTTGTCTCCTCTATTTCATTTCAGCACGTCTCTCCTCTCACTCGAGTCGAGGATACAGTATTGGAGGTTCTGGGAGGTGTGTCGTGGATTGGGTTATTTAGTGCTTCTGTGGTGTCGTCTCCGGGGTTCCGC
>JAODUH010000010.1:133840-145003 GCA_027564835.1 Typhlichthys subterraneus | reverse complement strand
ATGTGGCTCGGGAAAGGGAGGTTTGGGGTCCCCTGCTGAAGCTGCTGCCCCCGCGACCCGACTCCGGATAAGCGGATTAAGATGGATGGAGACTGAGTTTCGAATAAAAAAAACAGTCACTTTTAAATGCCATTTTATTTTGTTCTTCAAAACAAAACCCAAACTATTTACATGTTTTTACAATTGATCTTTTCCAAAACATTTTCATTGTTATTTCAGTAACATTCTAAAATGTTTTAAGTAAGGAGCTGAGCTGACAGGGTTAAAAACTTACATTTAAAAAGATTATTGTGATAATATGTATTGATATTTTAGGGAAGCCACTATTTGTGGTGTGATTATTACTTATTACGGCTCCAACATTTTCTTTAAAAAAAATCCAATATTAACACCCAGTCATCTTAGGAATGAAAAACAACTATTAAATGACTGACCATGCAATATCCTTCAACTATTTATAAAAGCCTTTTTGGTACACAGTACACAAACTCGTTTCTATACTCTTTTGAACAGAGATAGACAATAACTAACTGCAAACCTGCTATCACAAAAAAAAGAGTTTATGAAAACTGAGGTACTTCCTATGTAATTCAAAACTGCCAAGACAAATAGTGGCAGTAAAAAATCTTCCTGAATCTGCCGGTTTCTACTGCAATTAGTACCACCATGAATCTGCAAGTATTAATTCAACATTTAGATGGTCTGGTGCTGAATTTAGTGACTATTACAACTAGCACCTTAAAATACCTTTATGACAACCAAGTATTTACTCCAGACATAAATCGAAGATGAGGGTATTCCATATCAGTTCTAATGTTAATTACTAAATGCGTACTGTTGTCCACACTGGTACAATAATAATTGGCTGGTTAAAATTAATCCTTATCCCAATTATAAATGATGCATTCATATGGCAAAGGTCACTTTGAATCACATGTTACAATATGCACAGACTGACATTTTTTGTCAAGTTAGCGCTCTCATAAGTTTCAGAGACACTCAAGATCCGATCCAAAGCAACAAAACTGTAGGTTGAACACAACTAAACTCAGCCAAAATGTCACACTTAGGAATTATACCATAGAAACCAATCACGTCATGCTTACTCTAAAGAACATTTTCTACTCCCTCGAAGTGAAGTCCTAATCTGTAATTGCACCAATACCTTTCAATATTATTGTAGTTTAGTGTAGAAGAAATAATATTGAAAAGTTTCACTGCAATCCTGGTTGATCATCATAAACTAATGCATTGAAATACAACCACCCAGTTTTACAAATTGCCTGTTTCCCAGTCAGCTCAGCTCCCAACAGTACAGACTAGATCCCTTTAATAAGCCTGTACCCTCATCTGCAATCTAAATAGGAAATCAAAAAAATCCACTCAGAAAGAAAATAAAGAAAGAAAACCACCTAAATCATCTTACTGAACCAGCCTCCCGCTCAACTCCATTTATATTAATGTCGATCCAGGTATAGGATGTTCGGATACCATATTAAAACCATTTAGTAAGCCAGAGTTCTGTTCATAATTTCTCAAAATCAAACGTGTGAAGGTCATTTCAATCGCAATTATATAAATACCATTTTCAGTAAGATTACCAGGACTGAAATATACAAATTAAGGCATATTCGACAGAAAATTTTAACAGAGAAAAATCTAAACACAAACCTACATTACATTATATACATAGCAAAATGCTCAAACATATATTAGAGCTAATCTGCTTGTGTTTTGATATTGACATATGCAGCTAATTTTCTTCTGTAAATGTTTATCGGAGAACCTATGGTTAGTGAACATAGTGTGCATGTTGAATTTCCTTGCTCTGCAATCTGTGTGTGATGTGAATGTTATTGTTTGTGTAGTTGTGTAGCATTTGTGTTTTGTACACTGCTTTCAGTTCATGTACTTCCTATAGCTGTAGGGAACTTTGCTAATGTAGATGTAATCAAGCAAAGTCCAACCAAATCCCAAACCCTAGTCTGACATCTGAGCAGGGTGGGAGGTTTTCTGGCCCGGTAGCACGACGATAATCTCACCATCACCGCTAGTTCCAGTTTGTGGTTGATTCGATGTGGTCAATCACTTAAGAAGAAATTGTGTCCCCTTCCTCGAACCCCTTGATCACTGGTGACAGCCAGTTTAAAGCCCCCTTCCCCCCCAAAAAATAAAATGAACCTTGACAGATCTGAAATGAAATAACATTTCACTTAAAAGAAGCAGCTGTCCTGCCTGACAATGCCAGTGGTCTAAGAAGTCAGACATCAGCAGGTTTTGAGAGGGCTTTAGCTGAAAAGGCAAGGGCTTTACAGGAATGCGGTAGATCGTCCTTTCAATAAGCAGCTGGCAGACCCTGTCACAAGAGAAACAGAAAGCCCACAGAACTATTACCACAAAAAGGATTTTCAATTATATTTACAACAAAAAATAATTTTGTCTACTGAAAATGGAAATACACATCTTAATTTGCACACAGATATGACAACACCATCTTGACTGATAAACTCCATAATTATTTAATTTGTAAAGCCTGTTGCACGCCACACGATGAGCTCAAGTAGAGCGGATCCTAATCCTGCTAATGAGCGTTTGCACACTGCATGTGCGGTGGACGCTGCTAACAGAACTTTGTTCTTCACCTAAACTGTCATACGTTAATACCTTCTTGATTCTATGGAAGTCCTAAAACAAGCAAAGTGTTTATAATGCAGGATCAATACAGTGCAACGTATTTCATGAGCAATTATACCATTATTGTGTGGCAGACAAGATCAAATTACCTGAAAATGTGCAGCAGTGTGCAAAGCAGGGCGAAGATTAACCTAAATAAAACAATGGGCCGTGCAACGGGCTTAGGTAAAGTCTGGATCCCTACATTTAAAAAAAAAAAATTGTGTCACATATTCAACACTATATAATAAGAATGAGCTTTTGCCAACATCAGCTTAAAGGTTGAGTCACCAAAACAGTTCCTTTCAGTGCCATAGGGTGCTCCCTCAGAAGCTCCACCTCACATTGGACACACGCACAATAAGTGTACAGGCAGGAGGCGCTTCACTTCACCTGCCTTTAACAGGTAACTACACATATGTATGCTTACTCAAGGATACTTACAGGTATTGGTAAGTTCCATGCAAGACACCCCCCCTTTAAAGATAAGTATCTTATTTAAAATGTTTCCCAATCATCATGCATAGCACCAGAGCAATAAAATGCTTCACTGGGCGTAAAATGCAATGGCCAGGTGTTAAAGGAATCAAAAACCTTTAATTTCATAACTTAAACTGGCCAGATAAACTGCCATCAGTGAGGTTACGCTCACTGAAGTTGTGCTCCTTGAGTGACAACCTATGGGGTGGTCACTCTCAGATTGGTAAACATCTGATTAAGTCAGGACTGAACTGAACATTTAAAATTGGGAAAAGACCCATCTGGTTGTTTGACATGCGTATTCCAAACACCCAATGTTTATACAATCTAGAAAGTCAATGTCATACAATAGTATGACATTGACTATAAACATTGGGTGTTTGGAAGCAGCAGAATGTGAGGTAGCACTGGAATATGATTTAGCAACATCATTAGATATGTAGCACCAGACATAGAATAACTTAACAAGCAATCTTACCAGCATCAAGGTTTTTTCTCATTGTGTTTCTCCCCAGTCAGGCTCCAGGACGTGCAGTGAAGTGGTTGTCTGAAACCAACCACCACGCATCTCCCGCCTGCCTTGTTTGACCACTGATCAAACACTCAGGACGTGGCCACTGCAGTATCCATTTAGAGAAATATTTATCAGTCAGTCTTGGAATCACTGCAGAATGTCCCAAATTTCAGTCCAGTGTGGCTCTCTCTCTGAACCCTGTTAACAGCAGGGTCACTGGCAGGCTAAGAGAAACCCACCAAAAGTACATTTATCACCAACTATAGTCAAAAAAGTTTGGTATTCTTGAAGAACATTCACTCCATGTAATAAATTCTTGTACATTTTCCTTCATCCTTCAACTAGTCTTTTTTTTATCCTCTGTAAGGTAATACAAAAATATGGTTATGTACAGGAGGTGGAAGAAGTCTCATTTCAGTTTTGGGAATATCGGCGACTGTCGTAAATCGTAGCAATCCTCCTGTTGTAAATTGTGCTCCCATCCCTACAAACAGTACCTCACAGCTTGAATGAACAAAAGTGCATAGGTGAGTTGGTGAGGGCAGGGTCTGGGTGCTCACGAGATGAGGGCAAGCGCACAAACAACGTTGTACCCACACCAGCTTCTCAGCACCGCAAAATGAAAAGACACATTCCGCTTTTACTCCTCTGCCTCCATGTTGATCATCCTAGTCCCAGGATTCACAGCAAGGCGAAAGGTCCGATAGTGGGATATTGTCTGTTGCTGCGATGCTAGCCCCCTTCCTCAATAACCACTGCCACCTGGTGTCCATGTGGCAGAAGAGCACTTGCAAACCCCACCCATGCAAGGGAAAACAAATCAAAACTAGAAAACAAAAACTGCACCCACAGAAATCCGTGCGGTTTGTAAACAACCAAAAAGCTCCAGTATAGAATAGAAAGAGTCTTTTCATAGTCACTGTTTGTACGACCAGGATTGTAGAGGCAGTGTGTTCAACTGTATCCATTTGAGATATATTCTGTGTATAAAATAAAATTAAAAAAAATTTTAAAAAAAAATCACTTGCTAAATAGCCTTTTTTGTTTCCATTTTTGAAATATTTGAGGAAAAAAAAAATCTGTCAGCACGGATTTCTTGTCTTTTTTTGGAATACATTCAATATTTTCTTAAGAAAGAAATAATACAAACACTTCACATGGCGGTAATGAAACAAATACAAAAAAAAAAATTAAAATAAAAGACAATAAACAAAAATAGCAGCCCCAAGTGCTCATAATCTTAGTCCAAATACTTTTTAACTTTGTATATAAAAGGTATATATTCATATATATTTTTCATTAACAAAAACTCGTCATCAAATTGCAACAATGAAGTAACACAATATGCTAACATTTCATGCATCAACCTGCGCACTTGCACATTAAGATGCTGTGTATATATATATATATTTTTTTTTTTTTCATCTTTAGCAGAGTCAGAAACCTCGACACCTTTCATTCACAAGTTCGAGAGCTGACAAAAAGGCAATGTGATCACACCCCGGGAAAAAAAACAAAAAAACAAACTGGACTAACTATCCAATGGATCACCCCCAGCCTCAACTAGAAACTAGAAATATTTACGATATAAAGTTACGTACATTAACATACACTGTGCACTCACACAGGTCACACTTGCCAGCTCACTAAAAAGTTAATGTCTGAATGGCCACTCAAACTATTCGAGTTCGTAGGCACAGATGTGCATTCACACACATTAAGAAAAAAGCACACGCACACAAAAAATGAGTACCTGTAGTTTTAACCAATTTCTATTAACAGTAAATGAAAGACGCGCAGGTGCATACACTAGCTCAGACACAAAACATGTTTAAGTGTCCCTCATGATTTTGAACTGTCAACAAGTCCTCAAAGGCCTAGAGACAGCTGCCTGAGGGGAAACACTCAGGAAATACAAACCTATGAAGTGGTGGTTAACATGCAATGGATAACAAAAGCCAACATTTACACACAGATGCATTTTTTGTTTTAAACCACCACTCCCCTCCCCCAAATATCCATCTGGGGATAAAGAGCTGGTGAGAAAGGATGTGTTGTGCAATTGCCTCCTCAATCAATGTACTCTTAAAACACACACACACACGCATAGACAGATGCACACACCCATCCATTTGGGAGGAAAGACAACACATTATATACTTGAGAAATTATCTTTCAGGAAAGAAAAAAAAAAATACAAGATGAGAATGGCCTCTTATGTTTCATACATCTTGGTAAGCGATGAAAGAAAAGAAATCAAACATTGTGCAGACTGGTATACTACTGATACGCACCAACCATCACACACAAAGTCAGTCACTCATGCGGTCACATGCTCACGAAAATATTCTTTAGCTAACCTCACCCCCCTCCTCTGTTATATTTTTTTGTGTTTTTTTCTAGTTATTTTTTTAGGCAAGTGCAAATCTTCAAGTTTTTTTATAATCCATTTTTCAATAGCTTTCATTTTTTTATATAAATGTAAAAAAATGCAAAACAAGAGAAATATCAACAGTGTTTGTCTTTCAAGAAAGGACTTTTTGATAAGGTTTCAAACTAAAGGGTCCCGCTGACTCTGAACCCCGAGCCACTCCCCCCTTACAAAACTAAACGCTCACCGTTACAGTTGCAACGCTCCCCCCACCAACCCACACACGTGCACACTGAGCGCCACCTATCTGAAACAGTGTGTGTGCCCGCTCCTAACAAAAAAAATAGAACCTAATCAAATCCCATCCTGATAAAGTGCATTAGTTCAGTATAAGGTGCTTAGTCTTTTGAGTGCCAGAGGATAACCCATCGTTCCTTTTTTGTCCTCAATACATTTATTCATTTTAACTCTCACCCCCTCAAGCGATAACCTGGTGTGGCAGAGAGCCCTTTTTTGTTGTCGTCGTCCTCCCCGAGCCCCACCCGCCCCGTTGCCCCACCCCGTCCCCCCCACCCCTCCCCAGCAGTGCACATTCATCATCAGGTTTTGTCTGATTAAAAAGACAAGGGGAAAAAAAGGCCTCAGGTAGCTATTGCTGCTGCTGCTGCTGCTGCTGCGGTGTGTCACGTCAGTAATCCTCCACCATCTCCATCTCGCTCAGGCTGAGACACTCGCCCGTGTTATGGAATGAGTACCCTGGGGAGGGGGCGAACACAGAGGGAACATTGACGGCTCCACCAGACCGCCTTTACACAGGCTCATGTCAAACACGGCGTACATTACTGGCATAGCTTTGAGCTGGATAGGTAGGCACGCGCACACACAGCGATGTGTGTGGATTCAGGGAGAATCAACCACATTAACCAACTTGAAATTAGATCACTGTAGTAGTCATAATAATGAACGTTTAGCGTTCCATTTCTCCTATTCTCCAATTTGAAGCTGGTTTAATGAGGAATTCACAGTAAACCTGAAACAAAGGAGGAATAGAGAGTGACACTAAAGCTATTCTTCCATCATTGTATTCAGCGCTTAAGTTTAAGTTACGTGAATAGACATACACGTGGAACAAACAAAGGACACACCATTACCAATTGTAGGTGAGGGTGCATTTGGACAGCGAAAAACACCTAAAGAGGTTCTGCACTGCCGAGGGAGTAGCCCAATATGGCGCTTGCATAACTCATTAGAAGAATTTTAAGGCACTGCTATTTCTGAGTCGGCATGCATGGTCTTTGTTGGATTTGTTTATTGCTATTGAGTGACTGAGCGGCTGTGATACTAGTGGCGGTAGCACCAAGGGCGTTTCTGAGAGAACTTACAGGCACATGATGTACAACAGCAACAGACAATAGCTGGTAAACACAGGGTCTATTCACCTTCTCTTCGAATGCAACAGTGGGCTTTTGAGGGGGACGCTCGCGTACCTAAGATGCTGGGGTCTGCGTGCAGCACCATGGGCTGTTTCTTCTTCATCTTGCTTCCCTGGTTGTCATAGAGACCAGCCTTGCCCATGTGTGCAGCCTGGAACATGGACTGCAGGGCGCTGGGATTCATGCCACGCATGGAGTCCTGCGGCAGAGGACAGGGGAGGGACAGGTGTGAGGGAGACCCGGGGTGACGTGACAGGAGGGCGGGGCCATGGCTGGGGTCTTACCTGCAGTGGGAAGTTCATGTTCAGTCCAGCCACTTCCTTTGATAACTGAGAAGAACAGAAACAGAGAAAACAGGTGTTAGAGTCTCATGGTCATAGCATTATTAGCACGTTGCTAGTTTTGGCTTTAACTGTACAATCCCAGGAAAGTAAAGCGAATTAATCTTGATCTAAATGGGCCTCACACCTCTCACAACATTATTTATTTAATAGTTATATTTGAGTATAGCAGGCCTAATGAAGCAAGAGTCACCTCTTTAACAGCGATTTACTGCTTCATAAACCATCTAGTCAAACCTGCTGTTGCTGTCTCTGTTGGTTGGCTTTCTGTTTGGCACGTCGCTCCAGGAACTGTTTGGCAAACTCTTTGGCTTCCACTGTGTCCCCCAGGTAGGACCGGATGAAGTCCAGCACTGCATAGGGAGACTCCACCTCCTTCAGGTAGGCCACGATGGTGGCAACTGCGTACAAAAGGAGCACACCTTCAGAACAGCCGTGAAAGTGTATGGGCAGCTTTGGTTACTGAGGCTGCTAGTAAGAAAGGCTATAGCCCTGAAGGGGGCGACACTAGACAACAACTCTTTAGGCTAAATCCCTACAAGAACAAATGTGATATTTCTATTTCTTCTTAAGTGAAAGCAAACAACACAGCAGGATCAATGCACCTGCTGTAGCAACATGTGAGGCAGCAGCTAATGCTCATGCTAAGTGACATTTCACGACGTAAGCACATGGAGAAGACCTCTGCCTAGCCTCACCCTCTTCCATCAGTTAGCACTATATCACATAAGAACACACACTGACGCGTACGTTTACAGTCCGGCCTGGCCAATGGGTTATGTCGCTGGTTGATGCGCATGTCAATCAAAAGACCTCTCCTGTCAAACAAGATCTTGATGCCGTTAGCCGGCCGCTGTGCCCCCCCGACACAAGGCTGGTAAAGGCGGGCTCTGCGAGACTAACCTCTGCCTAGCTCTAAAGGGCTTGCCCTCAAACGCGTGCAGTATACGGCGGGCCACCTGTGGCGAAGGGCTCACCGTCCAGGGAGGAGGAGTTGTTGGCCGAGGTGTTGAGGGCGTGCAGCATCTGCTCACACCAGGTGGTGAAGCCGTCCTGGGGCTTCATGCCCTGCAGCAGCTTCAGCAGCTTGTCCTCCTCCTCGGTGCGCTTGCGTCGCATCATGTACTGATCGCTGCTCGGGGGGGACACACCAACACACAGTGGGTCAATGCCACATCATGGGATCCGGCTATGAAGAGAACTCTGCATTGGCTGCCACCATTGTAATGGAGAGTTTGTTACGTGTCGTTACACGCGACACATGGGCATACCTCAGCGAGGGGCTGCTCCGGCTGTTCTTCATGCCCATGTTGTTGTTGCTGTTGCCGCGGAGGCCGCCCTGGCTCTTGACGGCCTCGTCCCACATGCCCATGCCACCCGAGGAGCCTCCGCTCATGCTTTTGCCTTCCATGCCTCCGGCTCCCCCCCATATGCCCACGCCCTCCACCCACTGGCCCCCCATGGAGGAGCCACCCATGGACATGACAGAGTGCTGGAGGGGGCAGAAACACAGCGTTAGGGGGGGGAGGAGCTCACAGCAGGGTTTAAGGGTAGTGACTAGGGTTGTTGGCTGACGACAACATACACCATACTGGGTTCAGGAGAACCAGACACTGTTTATAACAAATCTACAATGACTATGAATATACGACTGAAAGTCACAAAATGCTAAACGGTGTACGGCACTATTTTCTTACAGTGCTCCACGTAGTCTGTGGTTCTATATAGGAGAAATATAGAAATACAACCAGCCTTTACAATTTCTGTAGGCCTACATTACATTATACCATATAGGCCACTACAGAGAAAATAAATATTACACAGTGAAGGCCAATAGGATTTTTTACATGGCATAACCTAATAAACGATGCTATGACATCAAGCTAACAAGTAATTACACATACACAATAGCCTAATATATACATATAATTGAAAATGGGTACATTTGCATGACAACTGTGGTTAATCAAAATCATATGATGCACATATTGCATAACATAGTATTAGACTAATTAAAGTGTAAAAAGGAAAGAAATGCTAATCGCAATTAGCTCCGATTTTAGCTGATTTGCAACGATGTTAGGATTTTCGTCATTGCTAATATAGTGAGACCGCTTTTCACCAGGACGAAGGCTATAGTTATGTTTAGGAGCGTGTATTAGCAAGAATCTGGCAATACAATACGTATCACGATACAGGGGCCACGATTCGATATATTGCAATACTGTAAGCAAGGCGATTTCTAATTTGTGGAAAACTGTCATAATGCTAATGTGTGGCGCCGCTGCAAAAAAGAAAGAAATATGTAAACTTGCTCAGGGACTTCAGATGGAAGTTAGCTTTAAGTTAGCTAAAACGGTTAACAAGCATCTTTCCTCTCTTTTGAGGTTAATGTATTTTGTACATGGTCCCTTTTACAAATAAATTGAGTAAAGAAAACAATATTATATTTTTGTTACTTAAAAAATACAATTTGCGATACCGTGATGTTGAGAATCGATACAGCAACAGAAGATCGCGATACAGATGTATTGATGTTTTCTTACACCCCTAGTCACGTTGACCTATGGCGAGGTCTCGCGGCAGGAGATCACACCCCTAGCAGTGCGCTGGCAAAGAGGAACACAAAGGGGGCACTCACACGCTCCCGCTGCTGCTGGGCCCTCTGCTGGTGCTGCTGCTTCAGGAGACGCTCGGCCTCCTGCTGCATCTCCAGCAGGGCCAGAGCCGGGGGCTTGCCCGCCTTGTTCAGCCCCGAGGAGGACGCCGCCGCCGCCGAGCTCCAGGCTGAGCCGCCGGCCGAGGACACCTGCTGCTGGGGAGCCTGCTGGAGCAGCTTCATGATCAGCTCCTGCTGCTGACGGCACTGCGGGGAGATTGAGAGAA
This sequence comes from Typhlichthys subterraneus, assembly GCA_027564835.1. NCBI lineage: Eukaryota > Metazoa > Chordata > Actinopteri > Percopsiformes > Amblyopsidae > Typhlichthys > Typhlichthys subterraneus. Next base: position 134,305 of record JAODUH010000010.1, on the reverse strand, counting down.
CACTGACTCACACTGGTGTGTGTGTGGGCACGTCATCCGACACCTGGGGGCTCACAAGCTGCCCACAGTGATGGAGGACTGGACATGATCCGATACTTCTACACAGCCCTGGCAACTTTACTAGTAACCTTCATTAGATACTAGTATCCATTCGAGTAGATACTAGTATCCATTTAGACACTTGATATCTCCAAACCAAAAGGAACTAGTATCTATTTGACAAGATATCGCAATACCAATAAGCACTACTAACATTGAAAACCACTATATGTTAGCTGCTAAAATTATGCTATGTGGATCTCGCAGCCTTTTATTATTTTCTTTGTTTCCAAAAATATATTTTTCTGTATGATTTATTCACACATACAGTATCTCTCAAAAGTGAGTCCACCCCTCACATATTTGCAAATATGTGAGCATATCTTTTCATGTGACAACAATGAAGAAATGACACTTTTCTGCAAT
>JAODUH010000010.1:91355-121440 GCA_027564835.1 Typhlichthys subterraneus | reverse complement strand
TGCAACATCTTCGATATGATATTGCGCAACGTGATATTGCGATAACGATACTGAATCGATATATTGTGCACCCCTAACACACATCCTCCCCTCTCATTGGCTGTGTGTGTGTGTGTGTGTGTGTTGCTGTTCATGTTACACTACAGGACCCAGTCCATTTGGCAGCAATAAATATCAAACATCAAACATGTTTAACCTTCCCCAAGATCAGAGCCACTGGGAGACTCAGTGGTTCTGTAACCCTCTCACTACAGGAGTAGTTGGGCAGACACAGCCTGAAAAAGCTCTGTCAACCCTGTCTAACAGGGATAAATCGCCTGAGAATCAAGCTAAAAATGGAAGTACAATCAAGGCTTTAAAGACAGGCCCATGTCGAGGTTCAGGACAATGTGTGGGAGCTCATGCCAACTTTTGGCCAACTAACCTGTCCCCTCGTATGTGAAAGGCATTTGCTCACTGTGTGTCACAGAAGACCCCATCATTTGTCTTGCAGAAATACATGTGGCTGTAGAATGAGTAGAGAGGTTATGAGAAATCTATCAAATGATATGATATCTCTGTTAAGGGACTTCAAAGACTACGTTCATCAGGAGCCCTCCATATTGTGGGTCATGTGGGCAACCCACCTTGCGTGTGTATGTAGTCTTTAACAACACAGATGTTCAGACTGAGGCAAAGCTCCAAATGGATCATAGTGCTTCTGAATCCTAACACACGTCAATCAGTTAAACATTTAATGTGGCACCCTTGGGTTCATGTCAGTGCACACGTCCTCATCTGTCCAACATGGCTTTTCATAGAAACCCTCAAGGTGCTGACCTGCTTGTTCCCTGCAGCCTCTGTCTAACCCTATACAGGCAAACGCGATGTATAAGGACAGCCTACGTGCACAAACACAGGGACATTTTACAACTTACAGTATTAATCCTGGTTACACAAACATACACTTTTAAATGCATGCCTGAAACCTAGTGCACAATCATTTCAACTGTTTTAGACTCCAGAGTGTGATTTTGAATCTTTTTAGAACAACTAGCTATACTTAATTTAGCCAATATGCACAGAAATGTATCTATATCGAAACAACAAAATACATTTATTATTTCTGAAAGAAATACACAAGATCAACAGTAAAATATAGTTGCGTATGTTCACCAAGAGTGCCGACATCATCCACCCACATTCTAATTTACAATTTTAGGTGTCTGGTAGGAACTTAACACTTCACAGAGCAGTTAGCTATCAGTTTAACAAGTGTGCATGACTCACACTATCAGTGACCCTTTCACCTCTGTCATGGCCTACGTGAGAATGAATGAATCTCAACTGTGTGTAAACAACATACACACACACACACACACACACACACACACGGCTGGGATTTGCTGTGTAAGCCTGCGGACAAAGTGAAAGGTAGCAGGCTATCTGCCAGGATTCAGTGCCAAGAGCTTGTTGCTATTTTAAACTATAGAAGCAATATTATTATATCAAGTGGCAATGCCCTGGATTATGGCAGGCTTTGAAAAATAGGTGCAGCATATTGTTTAGAAATATCCCATAGACACTTGTGACCCCCAGTCTAAAAGATTCAGCAGCCTTTTTCTTCTGGAATGCAAACATACTTATTAGTGTAACACATTGTCAATGAGTGTGTGAATGAAAGTCCTAAGATGAATGACCAACAATCAAGCATGACATACTGCGCCTGACTGGAGTTCCCATAGTGTCAGCCTTTGAAAACGACTTTTCAGCTGTGTCATACTGTAAAGACTACTTGAGTATCTGCTGTGTCATGATTTAAGTTATGTAAGTCACAGTGAATGCAACAATGCACAGCTTTCAAAATGAACATTTTAAATTCTGATGTGTCATGTTGGCAAAAAAAAAAGTATTTTATTATATTTAAAAAACTTTTAAATATCATGTTAGACCTACTGTAGATTTTAAGGCAGAATTTGATCTAAAAAGCAATTTAGAATGCCAAGCACTTTTAGAAGTATAATTTTAATAAAACCAAAACAATTATTCCGTTGCACAAAAGGAAGGTACCAGACCACACCATAATGTCCTGAAGCAGCCGAAAAGTGATATATGATTGTTGCCACAGAATACAATTATGATATTCCAAGATATCCAGGACCAACCAAAATAAATACTGCACACTTTACAAAGACAGATATGTCTAGACATGTTCTAGACATGACTCTATACTACAATTGCATTGAAAAGGCATAACCAAAAGGCATTGCCTAAAATATAGGCCATATAATACTGTAAATGTACAGATCCCATGCAAATAAATATAGAACTATAGAAACTAAAGAAAACCACATTACATACTTACCTCTAGATGTTTTCTGTAACATTCGCAAAAAAATGGCACATCTTCCATAAGCATTTTGAGAATAAATGTGATTATTAAGCAATGTAGACAACTGTCTATGCTTAAGTCAAATTAATTTAGCCAGATCCCCAAAAGACCCAAAACGCGCTCGTACACATCCCTGGAAAAACCACAGACGTCCACATCGAACTTTGCATCTCTTGTGGCTATAACGTAAAACTGCACATGCTAATCTTTCCTATATTTACCCAAGCATACTGATAACGCCAAAGCCTACTGGGACGAGAGCGCGCCTTTTACGCACCACCATCGGTGATTAAACACCAACTCCCGTTGTTCCTATTGCGTAAAGCATCAAAATACACTACTAAAGGATGTAGAGACAAAACATATCGAGGCATGTCATTTACTCACTGGGGAGCTCCATATCGGTATCCACATGTCCAGTCCCCTCACTGAGTCCTCGCTGTTTGGCCCATAGGTCTGTCTTTGCCTATTAATTGTAAACGAAGCTCTATTGTGGATCTCTACTTATACGGTAGGTGTTTCTACAAACTCCCGTTTGTCTTTTTTTTATTTTTTTTATTGATGACTTTGAAAATAAATTCGCATTGTTTCTGTGATCGTTATCGGAACGACTTCCTCCTGCTAGAGGAAAATATGTTTGTCTTTCGTCGTTCTGCAAATAATATAATAATATAACAATTGCCCCTAAAAGTCATTAAAGGCGCTCAAGAAGAGCGGCGACTTCCCTGTCCGTTGTATTTGATTGAATTATTCTCTAATATATTGTTCTTGGTGAATTGCCCAAATATTTTACCTTAAATAATAGATATCTCAAATCTTATGTAGCCTATTCCAATACCGCTTGTCATGTGACAATATACAATAAAATGTAAGCCACCCCTGTTGTAACCTATAACCTATAATATAGAAGAACATAAAATGTATCAACACTTTATAAATTAGGCTACTATAGGAACAATTTGGAGGTTGATCTAGGGTTAGAAACACATGATCAGAGAACAAAACTGATGGTTCTTTATAATTACCTTAATTCACAAAGTATTTTGTGAAACCACAATACTATAATATCATAGTATAATACCATATTAACAATCTGATGCAAATAGTCATGGATTTTACGATCTTAGATGGTGGCCAAATTTTATCCAACACATCTAATAGGTCGTGTAACCTCATTATATGTTGTTTTCAAAGCATACAGTTAAAACAATTACTATTTGACAGGGATACAAGGATATAAAGGTATAATCATCAATTGAATTGTATCACCTCCTGAACATTTTCCCCCTCGTCCAGAGGTCAGACGAGGTCAGTGGAATGAGAGCCATGGTCTGAAGCATATAGACAAACCTGGGCATGCACTTTAAAATGTTGCATGGAAAACACCCCCGCCACAAAATGTAATACTAATCATAAAGAGATTGACCCCTACCTGGGTCTGCTGAGTGCAAAGAGGCCATCTACGCTGAATGCATGTTGCAAGAAGACGAAGTTCATATGCAGCGTGAGGGCCTGTCCATGGAGGTAGAAGCATTCTTTGAATAGTTTCCTCTTCAATCAGCTTCTTTGTGATACAATTACACATCTAGAACCAGGCCAGTCCCGCCACAATAGTCACTTGTCGGCCAACCTTTGGAGGACGGAGGGTGCATTAGTTGAACCATTTCACATTAATAGGAATGAGATATGATAACGGTATTTCTGCAAATTCTGCATTAAACAACTAAACATTTCAATGTGGGCTGCCTCACAAGACACAGTATCAAACACATTATTCCCATTCCTAAAATAGGACCCTTCAACATGATATATGGAAGTGCACTGGGGCCACTGGAAAGGACCTATATGTGTATGTGTATGTATATATATATATATAGTATATATATACAGTATATATATATATACACACACACATACACACACACACACACACACGCACACACACACACACACACACACACACACACATTTCCTGGAAGTCCTCACTGTGTGTAGTGAAGAGAGGGCATCCTTCCCAGGCTACAGGATGAGCTGATGTCAGACAGGGCCATGATACTTTGTGTCTCAGCGTTCACTCACTGCCTTATCAGCGCAAAGACGTCAATCTGCACACAGTCTATGTTCACAGGCTTATGTTGTGTACAGACCACTATACATAAAAGGACAAATACTACTATATCCATCTCAATGGTAAAAAACGTCATTACTTCATTGTTGTCAACATAGTGCATGTCTGTAGTCAAAAGACAAATCATCTTGCAACATGTTCCCACAAAGCACAAATGCAAATGTTTAATTTAACACCCATTCTAATTATTCTAATTCCTTCAGTTGATGTATAAAATAGTATTTGTTTTCTTTTCTATTTTCAATGTACATGTGGGAATTACATTCAATGTCAATATCTTCCATTAGAAGTTCACTGCAGTTGTTAGCCTCTGTCTAAGTAGGTATGATTTGACCTCTGCAACTCGTACCTCTCTAACACAGAGTTCCCTCTAAAGCTGCTGGAACAGCAAGGTGAATTGCATTGTTTTGGATTGACAGGAGTTTGAGATCAAAAGATGCACACGTGACAAAGACGCCAAATTAGAATATCAGCGCTTATTCCCTGGTATTTTACTCCAGGTGTGTTAGAGAACGTAGAAAGCACATTTGGTATCAAACCAATCAATTTATAGGTGACCAAATGTATTGGAATGTGTGTCTGACATATCTTATTTGTTGCCCTGGTGTGTACTTTATGTTGATTGCTTCAACAATGAACTGTTGTAAATGTCTATTCTTGAGTCATTGTAAATGCATTTAGCTTTTACAGCAAATTGGATTGGAATGTACTCTAAGAAATATCCATCAACTGTTTGAAGATGTAGAGACCAGCAATGTAGAGGCTATACCACAATATGCAAACTACTAGATTAGGAAGGTGAGATTACAATTAAAACAAGAACAGAGATGACAAAATATATTTTTGACTGAAGAGACATTAATATCATCATCTCTGTATTCCAGTTTCCACGTGAAGGAAAGAAATGATGCTCATGATGAAACATATAAGCTCATCTGTGAAGATCCGTGAATGGCTTGTGCATGCATGCTGCTTGTGAGTGGGCTCATTCATATTTAGTAATAATGCAATGATGATAGCTGCAGGATGAACCCACAAAAACACTTGTTCTGCCAATTTATGAAGAAGAGATGCATCCAAAGTCATTAGGAGGAATTTCATCATCAGCAAGGTAATGGCACAACGCAACACTGAACACCAGGGAGAAAAGTGAAAGGTTTTAGAATGTCCAAGTCAATCACTAGACCTTAACTTAACTGAGCATGCATGTCACCTCCTGCAGAGACACATCCCGAAGAAAACAATTGATAGGCTGCAGTTAAAACCTGGATAAAAGAATGCAATGTAAGCAGGTTTGATGCAGTTATTCCAAGCATCAAATGTGCTATCGAAAAGTGTTATTTACTTCCTTTACTTATATAGTCTTTGCTCCAGTACATTTGCTAACCTAAACACTGGGTGGTCTATTGCTAAAGGTGCTAAGTTGTTAACACATCTAGGTGAACATACAACTAAATTAATGCTGTACATATTTAGATCTCAAACAATATTGTCTTTGCTTAGCAAACAAAAATATCTTGGCCTTGCTGTTCCAGTACTTTGGAGAGGAATGTGTTTTATAATAGGCGGCTCCAGTTGTACGCGCTCACGTTTGTTAAACCACACTGACAGATCGTTAGTGTTTGCCGAACGCCCCCAAGTCTATTTGCTCATGTCTGAGTCAACATATGTGAACGAGAGAGAGAGGCCGAGGGACAGAGAGAGAGAGACACACAGACACAAGGTACGTGCTGAGAGCCATGCATCCCCTCTAGCCCAGGGGGTGGGAGGTGACACTGTGTGTGTGTGTGTGTGTGTGTGTGTAAGGGGCAGGTCCAGTCACAGTGACTCCTTGTTCGGATTTGGACATAGCTGATGACTTTAGGACTGGTACAACTGTGTGTGTGTGTGCGTGTGCGGTTATACAAAGAGAGTAGGCGAGCCCAGGAGTCACACATCTCTCCCGCTCGCTCAGCCTCCCCTACGCCATGTCCGACAACTAATAAACAAAGACATCAAGGAGGCAGGGATGCAACAGCCAGCCAGAGTTCACGTCATAGTAAACAGAGTGCAGTGAAAGTGCACTGCCTTGGGGAAAACGTGTGTGTTTGTGTTGAAATGTCTCATTCCGGCGTTTGGGAGCATATCCAAGCTAGGTCTGCGCCGATGGCGCGCCACACAGGACAGGAAGCTGACATAAAAGAATGGAGAGGACCGGCCAAGAGTGACTCCAGGAGCCGAGGCAGGACACAGTGGCCGCTGGCTCGGCCGGAACTTATTGTTGCTGGCCTCCGCCGGGGTCATCCCAGTTTGGCAGACGTGCGCTACTGTTCTATTACCACACACATATAGGGTGTTAATGTCAGGGCCAGGAAACACTATCAAAATGGTTTGTAGCACGAGATGATTTGTGTGGTATTCCTTGGCAATGGTATCCCAAGGCCTCACCTCTTAACCAAGTGGGCTCCCTACAGTATATATCTAGCTCACACTCTGCTTTTCCTCTACAGGCTATCCGTGGTGCTATTTCTGGCTTGGCTGTACTGGCTAGAAGTCAGATATTTCAGGACTCTTTTATTCCCTGACCCCATTGTTTAAAGTTTATCCAAGCACTAGAATCAAACAGTAGGAACAGCAAACACGTCAAGGTAAACATATTGTGTACAAGGCATTTTCAATTGATTCAGTAAATAAAACTATATCACCGTACACAGTATCAGTTGAGACAATCATATAAAGCAATTGCAATAGCACATGTTCAACTGTAGTCGACGCTTGTTCCTGTGCTTGGATTTTGATGTTTTACTAGACCTGGCATTACCGTGCAAACGACACATTATTTGGAGACATTGTTGGTCTTGTCAAACAGCGGCTTTATAACTATAAAAATCATGATTGTTCATTAAATATATTTACTACTCCTTTTTTATTATGTGATTTTTTTAACAAACAAATATATTTAAATATTGAGATTTACTGATAGAACAAACTATGTGGAGACGAGCTGCAAATCATTTTATCATCACAGATTCAAACTGTTCACAAGGTAAACAAAGGATAAGATCCCTAAATTCGATCATACCACCATGATGTCATATGGAAAACTAACATTGTTAGTAGAAAGTGCTTGGAACATTTTTTTGGCCATCGTTTTGCGCCCACTCAGCTGGTTGCCTTGACGTGAAAAAGGATCATTACCATGAGATGAAACGGGTTCTTTGGCCCCGTGCTTGTGCAGAAATACAACGATGTGTGATGATGCATGTACACAGTATAGCTACTGTGCAATGACTGGAAATATCTGTTGCAGGGAAATATCCATGGGACGAAGATAACTGTAAACATTAAGGCTCGCTTAAAGTCATTATGGAAAAAGATTGTTGATCTCGATCGAAACAAAAACACCCCTCCCTTCAATGCCAGAGTGCTCCCTCAAAAGCTCCGCCCCCACATTGGAAATTAATTACCAAGGCTAGGATGGTGTTGTGTGATGCGGCCTGCACCACGTTGTCTTCCCACATGGCTGTGTAGCAACCACCTGACTATTTTGTGAGATGTTCTCTGAATATGACAGAAAGAGCATTACAGCGTGATAGTGCTTGTCACATGATGACGTATACCATTCTTTGAATAGGAGTAAGAATGTAGCAGAATATCTTTCCTTGTATGGTATGTTTTCAAATTGCAAGACGCACTATCACAAGCATCTCACATTAAACGTCACAATGAAACATTTGGTTATATTCTGTTATAAAAATGTGTGAGTTTCCCTGGTTAAATAAAAAAATTAAATGACCAGAGGACAATCAAATCAGTCATCTGGTAGACTATAACATGTCAAAGGTGTATGTGTGTCAGGTTTTGGCCACTTCCACCCTGTAATCAGTAGTATTTTGGAACCACTACCCTGAAAAATGCCTGTGCCCACTTGTGGTACATCAGAAGACAACAGGAGACAGCTGGTAGAGCAGTGGTGGGGAATCCAGGTCCTGCAAGGCCGCTGCCCTGCATGCTTTAGATGTCTCCCTGCTCCAACACACCTTGTTCAAATAAATGGGTCGTTAGAAGCCTGATGAATCAGGTGTGTTGGAGCAGGGAGACATCTAAAATATTCAGCACGGTGGCCCCCCAGGACCAGGATTCCCCACCCCTACGGTAGAGACTCATGTGTTAGGCATACATCAATGAGCATTGGTGCATGAGAGTATTCTCACAAGCTTTCACATTCCTGCAGACCCACCATTCATAGCGTTTGGTTCTGACATTAAACATGGGGATGAAATCCTGACAGCAATATGCCTTATCATGCTGAAAATGAAGTTGACACATCCCAAACATGCAACATTAAAAACGTGACGCTCATTGTTCGCACTAATGACATTTATTTGATATCATGTCCATATGGACTACAATGCATCTCCAAATGAAACTGTCCTGTGAAGAACATTAAAGAAGCAGCTTCAGGAACATCCTCTCTCAACCTCTTCTTAATGTTTTAACACAGAAAACATTAGCAAACACTGGTGCAGTTGAGGCCCTGGCTGGAATTTATATAATAAATGATGTGCCATAGATTTGTCATTTATGCACAATTAAATTAGGTTTTTGGTAGTTTTTAAAGCAGCGACAGTCAATAGTGGAACCACAGCTCCTAATGATTTTCAGTGATTAATCCTGTTAAATAAACAAAAGGTCCATCTTATCTGAGTGACTTTATGTTACCTTGGTATTAATGTGTATAGCAGGATGACCTTGCACCCACCTAATTCTGCTTTAGTGACCGACTGTTAGTTGACCTGTCCAGCTGGAGCGGGGCTGGAGGTGAATCGGGCCAACTGTTGCATGTGACTCATGCTTTTTATCTGAGAATGGGATAATGATTTCACAAGACTGATAATGGTAATATACTTTATACACATATTAGCATAGACAAGCAGTCACTAGAGTTGTACGTTAGGCATCATTAGCCCAGCTACAATATTGGGATTATAGGGATCTACAGGTATGTCAATACTGACCTTGTATAGTGCCATTTTGCCCCAAGCAATCTTGAGAGTGACAACACTTGCACAGAGCATAGTCTCCCTCTACGACATGCCATCTGGACATAATATACCTCCTTAGAGTTGGCATGCTATAATGAGCCATCAAGGCTTGAACTATACATTCACCAGAGAACAATGGAAGCTAAAACTATTATTATTACTATTATTATTATTATAATTATATGGCAGCAGATATTCATCTGTCAGACAGCATTGCAAATAAACCAGTGCACATTCTAATTGTGGAATTTTCCTCCAGAAGATACATCTTAATGCATATATTATGCCAGAATTAACCAGATATAATACATAACCTTAACCTTCAGTTGCATACACTGAAAATTTTCAGTCTAGCACCCTAAATAGTTTTGGACTCTGAGCTTTGACAGCTGAATATACACTGTTATTATGCAGTATGAGGATTCCACACAGTCTACCTGAATGTAGTGCTATTAAAATAGCATGCCTTGGTTGCATGGTCAGGCGGATTTTGTTTAAGAGTGGCCCTCATGTTACACGTGATAAACATCTGGAACAACAATGATCAAAAATACATTACAGGTCAAAAATGTACAAAGACCAATTCAACAAAAACATTCTGGAAATGCTGGACGCTGCAATATGATTGACTTACAGCACTATTACTGAAATGTGATTCTTTTCTGATAGTTGGACCGTTACCTGTTCCCCGGTGTCCTGTTGGAAGCGGATGGCTTGAAAACTGAAGCGCAACCTGTTGTCTTTCTCCCTGGGAAAGAACACTGAGGATGACTCGGGAAAAACACTGTCCACAAGACATCTAGAACACAAGAGCCCAGAGAAACGCATTATTTAATAACAAGGTTAGTGGACAAACACAGGATAAAATTTTGACTTGAAAATATTCAGTAGTTTAACAAAATATTGTAACTACTTTCCCATTTGTGACAATATGAAAATATGGAGTTGACTGAAATGTATAAAAAGCCTCAGGCGTGACTGACCCATGGCTAGTGATGAACCGGTAGCTGGGTAAGGACAGTGGGTCAGACTTCAGTGTGGCAACACAGTAGTCAACATAGATCCTCAGAGGAGTGTGCAGGGGGCCCTCAACACTGGCCTGAAGAAACACTGTCTCCCCCTGTTGGTACACTGAAGAACTACGTGGAGAAATCCAATCATCTGTGACAGGCCAAATTGAATATGTAAACACAAGCACCTCTGCACTATGACATGTCCACTGCATGTCTGTTATACACGTTCATTATGCTACTTATACTTATGGTAGGTAAGACTTTTCCATAAATGAAAAAGTAAATACATTTCTTAATGTGAAATCATTACTGACAAATTAACAGTCTACTAGGCTGCCAATTCTTAACTGGACATATTCTTGCATATAGGTGTACACAATACATTGTAGAAACAGTCCTGTGCTAGTTTTGACCTGACATGGTGTTAAGGTTAAAATGCAACAGGCCATAGGCACGGAGAGTAGAGCTCATGGGCAGCCATGTTGGGGTTAAAGGATCTCCGTTCACAGTCTGCTTTCTGTGGTGAGAAAGATAATTAATGTCAAAATAACAGATATTAGTAAATCATAGTATAGCAATCAATTTGGCCATCTAAGCATCTTATATAATAAGGCCTAAAGATTTTTCTAAAGATATTCAATAAGTTATATTGCAATTTATGTAGGCTACCTCACCTCTTATAATGGCACTCAACAGGTATGACAGTTGATGGTCTTTTGACTATAAAGCCACCTTTAGTGATAGGGATCACAGCAGGCAACAACACCAGCTGATTGTGATAGATAAGCCAATCCCCATTAACCTAAATGTTAACAATTGTGTGAAGAAATTGCAAGTTCAAATGTTAATTAACAATGTAAGCCTTAATAGCCTATATTTTTAAAATAGCAAAGCACAGTTCTTACTCTAGATTGGGTTCCACAGTCTTGTAGTCCAACGTGCATTAACATTTCAGATTCAGAAAAAGGACTCTCTAAAACAGGTCGACAGTGTGTCAAATTATTTCCAAGTAAAATATGGTTGTGCGCAAACGGGATGCGCCTCTTCTCGATAAACTCCCGTTTCACCTTTATGCGCATTATTAATTCTTCACATTTTATTTCAAGACCATTAATTTCGCGGCCAACCACCACATGAATTAGAAAAATGGCACTGTGCATACATAGAAATCCCACCCGCATGATAATACTAAGTAGGGATAAATATGTTCCTGGACGAAAGCCGAACAGATTCACACACCTGTGTACCGCTGTCTTGCCAAAAGCTGATTGCCCTGTACCGTGTTTTATCTGGACCAGTCATAACGTGCAAATACATTTGTTTCACCTGCTCTGTGGTCATTATAATAAATACATTCAATTATAACAGTTTAAATAGCATATCTTTAGCGGAAATAAGTTACAATAAAATGCAAATGTTTTATCAAGACACCCTTGGCTTTAGTATACCGTAACCCTACCTGGGCAAGTGGGCGACCACTATTCGCGGAACTAAAGCGCTAACGTATGTTTTGAGACGGACACAAAACAGCGTTACATCAACACATTTATCTTAAAAATATTCCATGAATTCATGGATAATTTCATCGGGAAGATTCAGGAAGCAGCTAAATTAACCGAAGAAATTGACTGGGGAGGGACAAGTGTAGGAGACGTCAATATTAAAAGAACGACGAACAAACCCAACTGGACTGTAACAGATCTAATAAAGAGTGTTCACTCTGGACTTCCGAATCCACTAACACAATTTGCAGAATTTTCCGTGATAAATGGAGAGTATTTTTACTTCCATTATGGCTGTGATGGGCAGGATGATAGAGGATGGGGCTGTGGGTATCGCACCATTCAGACAATCGCTTCTTGGCTGTACTGCAACTGGTCGTCCAACGAGAGTCACAGGTGCAAGCCCCCACCAAGTCTTCCAGATATTCAGCAATCCCTGGTCTCAATAGGTGATAAACCAGGATCGTTCTCACCCTCTAGGGAGTGGATCGGGACATTTGAAGCCTCCCTGGTCCTCGACTACTTCTACAATGTTTCATGTAAGGTGGTACACGTACGGGGCGGAGGAGAAGAGCTGGAGAAGGTGGCAGTAAAAGAACTCCACCAGCACTTTCAGAAACATGGTTCTCCCGTCATGATGGGAGGTGACAGGGATAATTCCTCTAAAGGGATTCTGGGCGTGTGCACAGGGGACAATGGAAGCTATTTGCTTGTCGTTGACCCTCACTATTACGGATGCCCACTGGAAAAGGAGGAGTTGCAAAGGCAAGGATGGGTGGCTTGGAAGAGAGTATCCTCTTTGGATCAGTGTTCATTTTACAACCTATGTCTACCACAAAGTAACCCACATGGGTGTAATGTTATGGACAATATGCTTTGACTTGAATTTGATATAGCCTAAATTAGTAACATTTCTGTTCTAAATCCACATGTCCATCCTGTGAAAATTTGACAAAATGTGGTATTGTTTGTATTACTATTAGCCTATGATATGTAAAATAAATAAAATACAAAATACTGTATAACTAATATGATGCGACACTGCCATCTTGTGGATTAAATAATTTGTGTAAGAATTTTCCACCCGTTAAGCTTGCCAATTCAAAACATTGTTGAATTCAGTTAACTTGATATTTTATTAGACTACAAATAATTCAATATTCACTTTTTACCATCGCAACACATTTAGATAATCAGGCTATGCATACTATATTGATCTCAGTGAGATAGATTTTATTGAAATATTTCCAATGCTGAATTACAAGTTAAAATTATGAGCTATCTAAATTGCAAGAAGCCCAAACTTTCTAAAGTCATGTTTCAAATATTTAAAGTAATTCCATCTCAATGTTAAACCAGGAGTGATACAGAGACAAAACTAAACTAGCAACACTATCTCAAATATCTGGTACACAATCATTGTAGAAGATCTGGAAGTTCTTGTCCACATTCATCCTACCCTTGAGGAACTTCTCCAGATTCTTGATAGGCACCTCTACCATGTGGTTGTTGACCCGGTCATTAAGCCCATATGCTCCGAACACAGGGAACTTGTACCTCACAAAGTACGGTGCATTAGAGTCAAACTCCGTACAGCAGTACGCGGACCACATGTACTCTGGAATAGCAACGCGATCCACGTTATCCCTCCGAATCATGTTTCCAGAGGTCGTCACCCCGGAGACGATAAAAGCCTTGCTTCTGCAGTAGTTGTTGAGGCGTTTTCGAATAAGCTCTGTGTGTTCAGCCCAGGGGCCGGTGTTGAACTCTCTGAATTGAGGCACCACATTGGTCAGGGTGTAGGTGGATGCCTTGTCAAGTGGGTCGGCCTGGTGCTCATCTGGGTTTAGGTGACCACGTTCATACTGAACCACGTCAGCATAGTCCTCCAGAACTGCCTGGCTGTCCTCGAAGTTCATGTGCATGTGAGATTGTGGAAAAGGCTCCATGTTGCTACTGGCTTTATCTGAGGCCAGCTGGAGAAACAAAGACACTTTAAATATGACTGCATTCTTCTCGTGGTCACAATAAATCATATACTTTTTATTTTCCATCAAGAATTACATCCACTCGCTCTCAGAGGAATATAATTCAGTTGTACAAATGAGTAATTAACCGGCGTCGACAAAATGTGGTAGTAAACATTACGATTTGCATAAACACAGTGGCTACACAAATATTATATCTTTCTACACCCATTTACAGACTATGAAGCTTATCTCAAGCTGCTTTTTGCAGAGAGCAGCAGTAATATCTCCCTCAGCCTTGAGGGCGGGGAGTAAATAATATGTTTCCTTATAACAATACATAATGCATCTGAGCTTCTTACACATGGATATAATAGGACATAATATATGCTGACCGCAGTCATATATTTTTACTAAACTGTTACAACCACATAACATCTGACCTGAGGCTCAAACATCCAAGGAAAGTCCACTTTCTTCTCTCCGTCGGACTTCTTGAAGATGTATGCTGAGTAGATGGGTACGTGCTTGTGTGGGTCGTAGAGGGTGACGTAGCGAGGCTTGTCTTCGTAGCGCTGGCATATCTTCTTCAGAGAGGTGCTGAGGTAGCCCCGTGGTGAGGTGCCCATATACAGAGAGTCCTTACAGCGCTCCACATGATGGAAGTCGCCCACCACCCCTGCCAGCGTGCCCTCTAGCAGCACGCACATCACCAAGGTTACCGCCACACTGTAGTCTCCTGTGGGCATCATCAGTTTTCCCACAATCTCACGGTATTTAAGAACGGTCGGAGCTCGAGACTCTATTATCCCTGGTGCGTGCGTGTTGAATAGTTTGCAATTCCTGCCACACATCTACAGTACACACTAAAGAATATGTTCCACCTCTATGGAACGTAGTTGTTTCATCCTCATACTGTCCGCCCTTCTAACTCACTGGCTTCTCGTGGAGTCTTTTTCATATATTCAAAGTTCTTTGCGTTTAGTAGTGTGCATTCAAAAGCACTGAATGGTATCTGTGTGAGTGCAATGCAAGATAACTGTTGATAGACAAGCATGGAGCACGTCTGAATACCTCTCTCTATTCTCTCACTATGAAAATGGGAGCACATGGGTTACACCTAATGCTTTGTTGGGCTTAGGCTAGGTTCTGTGCCTATGAAATGCATTATATATTTAAAAGAAAGTCTTCTAGGGACAGAGACAACGAGACGTGGAAAGATCCAATACTGTATAAAGAAAGAATGGTTTGAATTTTCATGTTTATAGTGTGTGTCTTATTGAAGCCAGAACAGTGAATTATTACACCAATGCCAATTGGCTTGCTGTAAATTGTTGGACAAATCTAAATGTATATATACCGAACAGTATAGAAATATACTCTATAAACCAGGAACTACTGTTTTTCAACCTCCATATGCTTACTGTAGGAAGCTGGTAAAAATCTATATGTATACTCTCTAATTAGGCTATGTTTAGTCAAATAACTACTAATTTATGTTAAGGAAAATAATTTCTCCTGAAATGCAAATATTTATCTTTTTCAAATAGGATACATTAAATTAGGAATTAGGACTATTTCCCTATATTTAAGAGACAACATGAACATGTTTTTTAAATAACTTGCTGCCCTTGTGTGAGGGCAGCAACTATACTTTCCATCATAATTTAAAACCACAAAAGATTAGTTTAAGAACGTTTGATGGTGTATTGTTCAACTTTATTAAGCAGGCAACACTTGAACACAGATTCAGTTAGCACCAAATACAGATACATTCTATTCAAATTCGTTAGTCAATCTTATGACTTCTACTAATAGTATCACTGGTGTTCAGTTTCAATACAAAATAATGTTAATGTTACTTTAAAGAATGCAAAAAATGTAATGTTTTTAATTTATTGTGTTCAACCCCCAGTGAAGGTGTGCTGACTGCAGTTATTTAATTGATGACAATACAAATAGCAAACAGACAGATGCTGAAATAGTTTCCCCTAATGTGTTTAACTGGATGATGGCGGCACACAGTCCTCAACAAAGATCTGAAAGTTCTTGTCCACGAATGTGGTCTTCTTAAGGAACTCCCCCAACTTCTGAATCGAGACTTCGACCACCTCGTTACTTTCTTTCTCATTTAGGCCATAGTGAGCATAGGCTGGGAACTTGTAGCGCTCATCGTAAGGTGCATTGTGGTCAAAGTTAGCGCAGCAGTAGGCTGACCAGATGTAACTGGGCACCGCCACACGGTTGATGTTCTGCCGCCGGATCATTCTCCCTGAAGTGACCACGCCCGTGACCACGTAAGCTGTTCCGCGGCAGTAGTTGTTCAGCCGCTTGCGGATGACGTGCTGCTGTTTCTTCCACGTCCCCTTGCTGAACTCTCGCACTTGAGGCACAACGTTGGTCATCGTATAGGTGGAGGCCTTGTCGTCGGGATTAGCCTGGTGTTCGTCTGGGTTTAGTGCGCCACGCTCGTAGAGGATCGCATTTGCATAATCATCAAGGATGGCCTGGGAATCTTCAAAATTCATGTGCATGTAGCCGCGGGGAAAGGGTTGCATCTCGCCTGTATCATAGGAGGTGGATAGCTGTTGGAGAAAGACGCCAAGTTATAATGACATGAGATTATACGCATGACGTGACACTATCTGTAGCCTAATATTCACCTGTTTAATAAAGAAAAGTGTAGGATCACTCGTTGTAGGAAAAACTAACTTTCTATTAGAAATGGTTTCCCCAGAGACCCCTAACACATGACCCCTTGGATTTATAGTGGGGAGATCAGGAAGTGATGGGGTTTATGCACGGAGGATAATTCAGCCACTGTGAGAAAAGCTATAAAACAAAAATGTAAATGTTTGCTCAGAGTAATAAAGGAATATGACAGGCTCTTGCAGTAGAGCACAGTTGCATACTTCTGAGTATCTGTTTTACCTGTGGTTCATACATCCATGGCACATCTATCCGCCTCTCCCCATCGGAGCGCTTGAAGGTGTAGGCTGAGTAGACAGGTATGTGGTCCATGGTGTTGTACAGAGTCACGTAGCGTGGCTTCTTGTTGTAATGTTGGCAGATGGTCTTGAGAGAGTGGTGCTCCAATCCCGATGGCGGGGTTCCCATATACAGGAATTCTCTACACTCCGGAGATAACTCCTTCTGAACTGTCCCCTTTACCCTTACTGTTACTGTGGTTACCATCAGGATAGTGACCTGTACCCACAATGCCATGGTTCAGATGAATGCAGAAGTTCAGCTAAACAAGCTGTCAAATCCACAGTTTATGTCAAGTGCTAAATAAAGACGTGAGACTCTCAAAGTAGAACTAAATGTCTTCCACAGCAGTTCTTGTTCTATTTCATGCGGTTCTACATGTGCCGGCTTAAATGCTTTGCTAGCAACTGCACTGTAGCAGTGTTCACCCATGGCTCTCTAATCAGCACTTAATATGCAAAACCATGTGCCAGCATAGGTCCACCCTCTGTGGATGTTACAGCCCTCTAACGGATGGTTAATTTATGGTAAATAGGGGTTCTAATATTAGCCTTTTTGTTATCAGGTGTTTTCTTATTACCGGGTCAAAATAAAAAGGTTGGCGGCTCTTTTAACCATTAGCCTACATTGTTTTGTATTAATTGAGATCATAGTTGCTTTGCTAACTGTGGGAGTAACACATACAGTATAGTGACATTATTAATTTCTTGCCATAATGATGTTATCATGCATGACTAATTACTTAATTTATAATATAGTACATAATATTCATATTTAGTCCTGCTGTTGTGTTGAATATAGGCTTTATTTAGGTTTCTATAACTAATAGATTGAACATATTAACTAATTGCTCCCTCTGTTAGTAGGTCTAACACCTGTGACTATTGGTAATAATGCCTTACACCTAATATCTCAGAAACACAGGGAATATCAAATAATTCCTTCTGCTAATCAGTTTCTCTTTTCACTAAGGCATTAACGCAAGGCATCTCTGTGTTACCATGCAGTCTCTGTTACCATGCAGTCTCTGTTACCTTGCTGTCTCTGTTACCTTGCTGTCTCTGTGTTACCATGTCATCTCTGTGTTACCATGCAGTCTCTGTGTTACCATGTCGTCTCTGTGTTGCCGTGCCGTCTCTGTGTTACCGTGCCGTCTCTGTGTTACCGTGCAGTCTCTGTGTTACCATGTCGTCTCTGTGATACCATGCTGTCGCTGTGTTACCATTAAGACCACACATTGGGTATTGTAGTTTTACACGGCACAGAGTAGCCAGGAACAGGACAACAGCAGGCTCCCTGTTGCCATGCGGACTCCATGTATGTTATGACTGGGATCGGTGAAATATGAAGGCGCTGTGAGCCAGCACTGTCCTGGCTTATCTCAGTGTCCATGGGAAGGGGCCGCATGTTACCGCCAGCAGATCCACTGCTCAACGTGAGGGTTGTTTTGTTTACGTGTTAGAAAGGAGGAGGCAAGAGAGAGAATGACATGAGCAAAAGAGACAGAGAGTGAGCTTCATTGATAAAGCAATCAGCCTTATTGACATACCTGTAATACTTGATTAAACTGCTGAGGGACCTTTTCTTACATGCTTTAGTAGAACACCTGGCATTCAAAGTGCTGCTGTTATCAAGAGTTTCCACAAGTAATGATCGCTGCTATAGCAAAAGCACCAGCGTGCTATGTCAATACGCTATTGCAAACATGCAAGGCCCTATGTGGGCTGGGTCGTACAATGAGGTGTACTCTGACTTGTCAGCATAGCAAGTGCTCATGGGATGTTTTACAGTATGTTCTAGAACAAATGTTTATTTAGTATTCACATTTTAAAAACAACATGCCATCAAAACAATACAACTGATAATATTCCTTTAATTCTGGGAAAACTATTGTATCATTTGGCATGTTGTTCATATGTCTTCATATTCTATAACAGTAAAATAAATCAGAAGTGCTATGACAATTGTGTTACATTCTCAAGAGACAAAATATTATTTGTTCAGAGCACTAATAGCCTATAATGGAGTTAAAATATAAACATAATTTGGTTAATATACTTTAGATGTAATTCCACTGAAATATATATATATTTTTGTGTTTACTTGCGTTAACTGTAATATAAAAGCCATTAGCCACAGACAATATTATAAAAAACAAAACACAAGCTGTTTGTAGAAACTCTGCTCCTCGATTTGTGTCCAGAATTGCCTTTGTGGTTAAAACCAGCATTACAAGCACAGTTCTCCCTCCTCTAGAGGGAGAAGTGTCCCTCCCCTAGAGCAGAACATGTTGGGATCTGGGAGCACTTCATGCAACAAGAAATAAACCTTCAAAGAACACATGTTCATTTCATTTACTCCAAACAGTTTATCCATACCAGAATTAACTAAAGCTCAGACTCTCTTTTCACTATCTGACTTAATCACAGTTCTTTTTCCCCTTTTGAAATTATTTTCGGGGACACATCCTTTGTAGAAAAGAGCAAGGTCACTGGACATGTCAGTCTGGCTCTTCAGAAAGGTCTCCATTGTCTTTATGGGTACCTCAACCACACTGTGGCCAGTCTGTTTATTCAGTGCATAGCCCCCATAGCTAGGAAACATGAACCTCACCTCGTATGGTGAGTTACGGTCAAACCAAGGGCAACAGTATCCCAACCATAAATATTTTGGGATTGCAAGGCGGTGCTTGTTATCTCGCTCTATGGTTGCCCCAGAGACAGTCACCCCTGTCACTATAAAGGACTGCCCATGGCAGAAGTTGTTCAGGCGTTGCCGCACAGTGTCCAAGAACGGGTTCCATGATGTATCCAGGAAGTCTGTGATCTGAGGAACCACGTTGGTCAGCGTGTAGGTGGATGACTTGTCGTCTGGCTCTGCCTGATGCTGGTCAGGGTTCAGAGGGCCACGCTCGTACTCGATGGCGTCTGTGTAGTCTCTAAGTACTGCCTGACTCTCCTCTATTAGTGGGTGGGCATCGCTCAGGGGGAGCACTTCCATATTGCCACTCTCGTCGGCAGACGCCAGCTGTAAGAGAAAAAGCAAATGAGTCGTCGAGGTATCACAATGGAGACGTAACAAACACCTTTGTCTTGTTCCAAGGCGAATTCCACTTCCCGCTATAGAGAAAAGCCCTACCAAGCTACAGGAGCTGTGGGAAGTGGTAGCCATTTGTTAATTCAAATTGAAAATTTGAAGGCTCACCTCTCAGACATGCTGTTTGTGATATAATAATAATAATAATAATAATAATAATAAAAATATGAATAATCATAACATTAATAATAATAATATGTATTTGTGTAGCAGTTTTATATAGAATTGCAGCTCAAAAGGGAATACATGCACAAGTGTGCTTCCCATATGAAAATACAGAAATACAGAGAAACGACATAAGGAATATATAATGGAAATATAAGAAAAATAAATGCGTATAGTAAAAAAATATATATTATGGCATGCAACACATTATTGTAACTTATAATTGAATTGTAAATTAGTCAGAAATTAGTTCCATATGACTACAGTTACATATTTTATAAAAACATGGCATTGATGTCCAAGGACGTTCAATATATAAATGTATGTATAAATATATCAGTGCTCAAATATTACCTGAACGCGACTGGTAGATCATCACACGTATCATTTCTAAAACCTCTAGTATTAGAAATGTCTAAACATGCAACAGCATAGCAGAATTAGCATTTGACCTGGTACAGCCCCATCCATTCAGAGACACACATGGAGCTTGGCCATGTGCGATCCTACAGTATTTCTACGATATGCCCCTCTGGCTAATAAAAGCACTCTACATGTTACATTGAGTTTCCATCTGTCTCTCAGTATACCTGTGGCTCGTACATCCATGGGCTGGCCATGCGCGTTTTCCCATCGGACTTCTTGAAGAGGTAGGCTGAGTAGACGGGAAGGTGGTGACTGCTGTCATACAGGGTGGCATAGCGCGGCTTGTCTCCGTACCGCTGGCAGATCTTCTTCAGGCTTCCTCCCCGGAATCCCACCGGGGGCGTGTGCATGTAGAAGAACTGGCTACAGTCTTTAAAGCTGTCGGACACACTGGCGTCCGCCAACCTGAGCACCGTCAGCATGCAGAAGACGTAACCTGGAGGAGACGCCATGACTCAAGCACAACAGAAGGACCTACTCTACATCCCTGAAAATGAAACGGTTCGCCATGTCCCAGGCAGGAGACACTCTCTCTAGCCTCAGGTATGTCATAGGCCTACTGTACAGGTGTTGCACTAACAACCTGGCGAACAATACTGACCGTTCTGTACCTCTTCTTCAACAGACTGCATGCAAAGTAGCAGTAGCTACGCCTGCCTCTATTGGCTGAAGGGTTAGCTTATCTTGCAGGCGCATACAGGACATTTGCACAAACCCGTTTCTTTAGCTTTGTTAGACACGCACACACACAGAGCATGCGTTATATAATGAAGTGTAATAAAGTACTTTGTGAACTGTGAATGTAGTCATTACTATTCACCTTTATGTAACAGCCCATTTCATTTCAAATCTGTCAGATATCCTGGCTCCTATTGATATTTCACTCCGTCAAAACAAAAGCACCTTTCCCATCAATGCCACTGGGTGCTCCCTCAGATGCTCCGCCCCCTAAATTAGACATGCATTGCCAAGGCTGGGAGAGTGCGTTGTTGTGTGGCGCCCACCGCAATGTGAATTTGATACTGTAGCTTATTCAATGATGTGATAACACTGATTACATAACATGTATGTTATAAGCATCAATGATCTGAGAGCAAATGAAGACACCATCAGACTATGAATGTCTTTAATGTTTCCCAGTTCAGAATCACATCATACAGTGTGTAATAACCTCTAAATTAAACAGAAATATCATCACCTTGTTTATTTATATAGTTTTACTTTACTTTTTTTTAATAATCTTTTTTTTTTCTCCATTATTTAACATTTTCGTCATTTCAAGTCTTGGGTTTCTGAACTCCAACAAATAATGTAAAAACAAGACAACAGGTGCACATTTGCTTTGAAGTCCAAGCATGTATTCAACTCAAGGTGAATTAAATTCAGATATTCAGATAGTGTGCTTCAGTGCACCTACTGTATTACCAAACACAGAGTCTTTAAGACAATTCCTGACACCATTTAAAATAAATACACCTTGCTTTAGTTTTGTGCATCATTTGAAAGCTGCATTATATAACCCTGATAGTCCTTTCATAACAAAATTCCATTCATAGTGGTTAACTGTAATTATCTAAGACCATTGGCCATGGGTCAAAGGTTTTAATCTGTCCCTGCTTTTAAACTATCTTAAACTTTCCAATAGTGTATAGGCGCCACCTACAGTCAAAACGTGGTTAGTGCCAAACTAGTGAATAGTGTCTCATGCCCCCTTGCTAGGCAGCACAATAGGGATTCTATACTCTGTTTGCCTATCTTCTGACCACTGTTGGATGCAAAACACTTGACTAATAATACATTGCATGACGTCATTGTCTCACTGCTGTCACACGTAGACACCATATAACTCCAACTGGATAGGCGTAAATGATTGGGAGTAGGCTCAATCATTATTAATCAGTATTAATAACAAAATTGACTATATGAAAAGGAAAGAGATTGTTTCTTGACAAAATGAGCTTGAA
This sequence comes from Typhlichthys subterraneus, assembly GCA_027564835.1. NCBI lineage: Eukaryota > Metazoa > Chordata > Actinopteri > Percopsiformes > Amblyopsidae > Typhlichthys > Typhlichthys subterraneus. Next base: position 98,796 of record JAODUH010000010.1, on the reverse strand, counting down.
ATGCATGTCTGCATCCACCTGACTCACAGACCATAGATGAACTCTCCTTAACCAGAAGGAAACACGTGCTTAACATAACCAGGAGGTTGTGTGGCTCTTAGTATCATGCGTTGCACCATGGTGATTCACCATTTATACAGTGGTGCATAACCTCATGAGTCTGCGTCATGTCACAGTACAGACAAAACACTATGCATCATGTAAACAATGCTACATGTCAGAGGACACTGAATCGTATATTTAGTAGCTGTCTTGGCTTCAAAGATGCTTTAACCAAGTTGATGAACCACATATTTATCAGGCGCTCACTTATATCACAAAGAATATTGTTGAATACTTTAAAATATTTAACCTGTGGTGTGCTTGCTTTAACACCCTTTTTATACACTCTAAAATAAGATTTATTTGCTGAAAAATTATGACTCGCTTTTTATGACATTATGACTCCACTAAAACCCAATGAAGCCAGATAAAACAATGATTGCAGTGTTACAGTGTGTGTATCAATATGGGTCCCCTCTCTCCTATAAGAGCCTGAGTGGGAATTAATCTCTGCTACGGTGACTGCTTTTACTGGCCTGGAATCATGATGCTACAAATACAAGCCAAATACTTTGAGCGGACAAACGTCCTAATTCTGTAATGAAGTCAGTTCTTAAGCTATCTGACATTTCGGCAAACTGCACCTGTTGTCTATAATCGTCACAACTTAAGTATTTCATTCATTCACAAAAAAAAACAAAAAAAAAATAAAACAAGAAACGTAATATTTACAAATATTTTGTTTCTTACACTGAAAATGTACAGTTTTGCTCCTCTTGTACATGTTTGCGTGACCCGTCTCTCTACTGACCCAATGTGGCATTCCTTTACATATTTTCCGTCAAAGGGGTCATTTTGGCGCCCTCTGGTGTAAGCTTATAAAATAGACGAGGAAAAGGACAGACCAAACAAACTGTGGATGTTCCACTACCGGAGATATAATTGTTCCCCACCCAGAGCCTCCCACTGCCTTGCCATTCACAGGCGTGTATAAAAGTTCATATGGAGCCGACGAGACATACAGACCCAAGTAGGACAGACAAAACTCAAGGCAAGGTGCCTTTGACTGTCCTTGTTTGCTAATGTCCAGTCAGTCTCCTCTTGTAACCTATTTCTATATTTAAGGCTGTGAGTCTATTCCCAGTCCATCCATCGACTGAATCCACTTGCACAATCATTCCTCTACAGACAGCGGCCCGAGACGGTCAGTGTTTTCTTGTGGTATACATTGTGCACGTTTCTCCTTACAGCAGACTTAGAAAATGTTGAACCGGAGCAGCCGGGTTTATCGCTCCCATTCCTTGAACCTTCCCCGCCACCCCTTCAGGCAGTACTAAAATAGAAAACAAACAATCCAACAGGCTAAAGCTAAACACAAGCAAAGACAGCACCATATACTAACTTCTCACATATTAGATGTAGGCTACTTTGTTGTGGTGGCAAAACAGTTAGATGGGGATTGATTCATTTAGCTATTAACCAACATACTTTGCTAAACATAAGACCTACATATGCTCAGATTAGAAGGGATTGCTGAGCCGTAGGCCTACATATTTTTCACCCTAGACTAAAACAGCAACAAAAAATAAAATGCTGACTGTTGTTTGTGGCGCTATTACCCTGTTTCAAACATTTATTTCTGTCCATCTCAAGCGCTAAAAGGGCTGCCAGCAACCGTCTATGTGCTTAGAACTCAATAAACACTGGATGGCACAAATCTAGTCTTTTAGCCAATTAACCCCCTTTTATATGATCACTTATCGGCTAACAGCGGAGCTGAGCTGATGTCAGAGACTGTCTGGATACTGTATGAGTGATCACAGCAGGGGCATTTCACTTGACACACTGGGCCCCTTTATTTCAGCGGAGGGAGGGAGAACATGGAGGCAGTTTGGCAACATGGGGGTTGATGTCCTGCACCCACTTGCCTTACTCGTGTAAGAGCACTCAAACACGCTCTGCATGCACACACACACGCACGCACACACAGATCAAACAGAATATGTGCATGCGGGACAGGTGGTAGTAGAGCGCAGAATGGAGATGGTTAAACATGCAGCGCCTGCCTTACTGGGCACTTCACCATGACTGAAATGCCAAAATGCAAATATAATGTGCTTTCTCTTCCTGTAGCCATGAGAACAGACTATAGCCAGAATGGACGAGTGTCTTAAATGGTGAGCATCATTCCCTTTTATGTCTAAACACAGTCGTGGAATAGAGAAATATATAGAAAAGGGGGTATTTGAAATGAGATTACAGTTCTGCTTGCTGTATGCCTACTGTATATGCCACTTGGACTTTCTAAGACTTTAAAAGCACCCAAACATTGAATGCAGGAACATGACCCTACTTACATTATACATGTTGACACAGGTTATTGCAAGTGCTTGATCTGCTTGGCAAAAATGGTCACAAAGCGGTATTTGCTATAATCGCACATTGCAGTGCGATTACACTTTCTTTAGCATGTAGTGTGGTCCTGATGTTTAACTTTTGTGTTTGGTTACACTTTCAGGGTGGGCTGTGTTCTTGTTACACAGCGGAAACAAAACAAAGTAAATATTTAAAAACAAGAAAAACTAACTTGATTAGAATTAGGGAAACGTGCAGATTTGACAGACAGCCTGGCTTCATCTTTAAAAATAATTCATGCATAGATCCCCCGCTGCAAACCCATTTATATACTTTCTCCTTTGTACACATTTATATAGAACTATGTAGAATATCATTTCTCTATAACTATATTTTCAGCAAAAAGCCTTTCCACAAAAAAGCAACAATAAAACAAATGCCTGGAGAAAAAAAAAAGACGAAAGAAAAGAAAAAACACAAAAGAGGCCGATTTGGCACTTTGTCATGACAACACACAGCATCCGTTAGTTGACAGTAAATAGGAATATTTTAGAATCGTAGAGTTTTTCTCCCCGTGTGAGAAATCAAACACAGTAGTACATACTTGGCACCAAGAATGCTGGTAGAATGAAAGTATCAGATACCAATGTTCGCTGTATGTACTCTCTCACCGCCCCTTAAGAAAACCACTCCAACAATACGTTAACGAATCATTTGAAAGAGAGCGAATCACAGGATGAGTGAAGAGAACAGAGCCGAGATACAACATCAACGTAGAAAAAAGGCGGCCTGGAGCACGTTAAACGCTGAGGAGAGAAAATATATGACGAAAAAGGAAACGGGAGACACGGAGAGAGAGAGAGGTGTTTGTCCCATGAATGGAATACAGGGGACACCAGTCCACCTCCCTAAGCAGTCAGACACGCCTTTTAAAAAAAAAGAGTGTGTGCTGTACATCTCCCCGCACGAGTTCACCTGCTGATGAAACAGTCTGCAGGTTGCGTTGCTAGCAACACGACGGCCGTAGATCCACGGGCCTGCGCCGCTGCTGAGTGCAGCCGCTCCCTACTATACCCTGGTTGTGGAGTGGGGGTGGGGCAGGGTGTTGTTGTGGCCGGTGGAGGGGAAGGTGTTGAAGGCGTGCAGGGGCTGCATGCTGCTGATGGTGCTGGGGATCATGGTGATGGTGTTGGGCGTCATCAGGGGCACGTCGTCGGGGGCGCGCCGCAGCGCCAGCGTGTAGTCGGGCGGGCAGGCGGGCCGCAGGATGTCGTGGGGCCGCAGGGGCTCCATGTCGTGGTGGGCGTCGTGCTCCGAGTGCTTCATCTGCAGCGACATGATCTCCTCCTCCTGGCTGTGGGCCAGGTCGTTGGACGGGCCGCCCCGCTGCGGAGACAGCCGGTGGCGCCGCATCTCGTGGCGCTTGTCCCGCTTGTAGTAGAGCGCGGCGAACGCCAGGATGTTGAGGAAGAGCAGCGAGGCGCCCACCGCCACCGTCACGCTCAGCTCCGTGGAGTAGTCACGCGTGTCCCCGGGGAACAGCTCCTTGCGCGGCCGCTCCGAGCTGTCCTCGGGCTCCATGGCCGTGGGGTAGGGCGGCCTGGTGGTGCGCGGCCCCATGGTGCGCGTCCAGGGCCGGTGGGTGCCGGGCAGGGAGCCCGTGGGCACCCGAGTGGTGCTGGTGCTCAGCAGGCTCTCGTGGATGGTGTGCAGGTGAGGCACCAGCTCCAGCCAGAAGGCCACCTTGTTGGCACGGTAGTTGTCCCTGACACGAGGCTTCAGGCCGATGTGCAGGTACTGCTTGTCCTTGGAGTTGAACTTGGTCCAGATCACCTCCTCGAAGCGGTTGGGCTTGGTGTGGATGAACTTGGTGTCCTGAGGGACTGGCAGGTTAGGGTCCCTACGGGAACACACAGCAGGATGTATGAGTCACTCATGTCAGTCATATGTCAGTCATGTGTCAGTCAGTCATGAGTCAGTCATGAGTCAGTCATGTGTCAGTCAGTCATGAGTCAGCCATGAGTCAGTCAGTCATGTGTCAGTCAGTCATGAGTCATATGTCATCACATAACAGCAGCGATATTCACCAACACGACAAGTGATACAAAAAGCTGTGTACATGTATTAATATAGTCTTCGTGAACAAGATATTAGAAAGAATACTATCAAAGATAGAACCATGTAATGCAACTCTATGTGAGTAAAAGTGGAACACTTAAGGTACTCTTAAGAGGGTGTGTCACCCTACATCATTAAAACTATTGTGCAACTGACTTGCATGGAGTGCTGAAAATTCACCAGCAGCCTTCTGGTCTACATAAAGGGGATCATCACGGAAGTCTGTGTATGTTTGCGCTCTATTCTCTCTGCTAATGAGGCTCCAACATAGCCTAGCTCCACCTGACTATTGCTTTCAGTTCAGTATTCACTGAGAATATTGTCTGGAGGCCCTGTTCACTTTAGCAGTTGCACAGCAAATTGGATGGCGGACCAATTAGCGACCAGTGGGAAAGTGCAATGGTGTCGAAGTGAAGCGTCTGTTTCTAAATGGTGCTAAAGCTAGTGATACAAATGTTGGTTAAAGGCTGCTCCAAATGTTTCAAAATGAACCAGAGGTCTACACCCAGTAGGAGATAACGACTGTAGACACTCCCAAAATGAGCGTGGCCACTGGATGTGTTTCTTCCAGCAGGCCAGCTCCAACCTACCCTGTCTTGGCGAAGTTGGTCCAGTAAGTCATGACCACGGCGCTGAGCATCACGTCGTTCTTGGAGAAGTTGCAGGGGAAGAGGTCGGTGGCTCCCACCATGGGCACCCCGAACACATAGGGGATCTCGTCGCCGTGGGCCGCGTCCGCCCACTCGGGCCGCGTCTCCGTCTGGCAGTGGTGGTAGAAGGTGTAGAAGTAGACGGGCGACTGGAACTCGGCGTGCAGCTTGGCCGTGGCCACGGCCGGCGCCACCCACTGGTGGTCGGTGAACAGCGCCAGGAGGGTCTTCCTGCGCATGTCTCCGTTGTCACGGTCGGCCCAGTCCGTGTACATGAACTTGATGGTCTCCCTCAGGATGTCCTTACCTGGAGACAGCCACGTGTGGGAGAAGAGAAAGAGAGAGAGGGAGAGAGAGTGCTACATGTGGATTACATGTAGAAGGTGGCCAAGGTGATTCAACAGAAAGATAGGCGGAGTTACCAGAGGTAAGGGTGACTTAAGATGATGTTGATTGGCTTGCAAGAGGAACCTTTAAAGACGTGGCTACATTACATTACCCAAACACATTCGCTTTTAACATGGCAGGCTGCATTTATGGACATGTGAGGAAACATACGGACGCAAGCTCCATTCATTCCTCACCCTCGGGGAAGCCGTAGAGGTTGTCTACAAAGTTAGAGATGGTGTAGTCAAACGCTGCCGCCGAGATGCCTTCGTTATCCTCACTGTCATCCACAAACTTCAGCCCTTCTCCCTGGTTCACACCTATCAGGATGTCATAGTTGAGAAACTCCCCCTGTTGGTAAAGAGTAAAAGCATATATTGATTACAAACGTAATCACTCTATGTGAGTGCCTAGGGCCAATGCTAATGTATCACTGTACTGTATGTGAGTGCCTAGGGCTAATGCTAATGTATCACTGTGAGTGCCTAGGGCTAATGCTAATGTATCACTGTATGTGAGTGCCTAGGGCTAATGGCCAAAGGAAAACAAAATAGTAAATGACTAAATACAATAATATTAAGTAAATGATGACCTTATTGCCATACATTACTTGAAATGTTGAAACTTTCTGTTTCCACGGCAAGTTAAACAACATAAGGTACAAATCCAATCCCAGTTCTGCTAAACAGCTTTTCAGTTGTACAGCTAACAATTAACAGGGTTATTTAAAATTCACAAGACATAATATATTTGTGTTTATATCCATTAAATGTATAATACAAGGGATCACTTATCTTATTATATATTTAGGAAAAAAGCTAGGATTAGAATAGTACAGAAACATGTATTAAGTATTATAATATGGAAGTCTAAACCGCTTTACATAAATTACTTTGGACTAAATAATGTAGATCAAATGTGTCTAAAAGTTGATGCCTTCCCTTCAAGAAGCTGAAAGGAGTTCTGTAACATGGTGATGTCAGTCTATAACACTAAGCCCCGCCCCTGCAGTTGAGTGACAGCTAGTGACCTGTTCCATGAGGATCTCAGGGTCATCAGGCACCACGTCCCCGTCCACCACCGGGCCAAAGGCGATGTGGTAGCGCGCCGGCTGGATATCTTGGTCCACCAGCTCCCGGAAGTTCTTCCTCCGCAAGCAGTCCACCAGGTCGGCTGTCTCCGTGTAGGTGCAGCCCACTTTCCTGGCCAGGATCTTGGTGTACTTGAGGGGCTGGTAGTTGACAGACCAGCTGGATATAGCTGTGCCACTCTGGGCAATGGCTCTCTGGAACAGGCCTGTGGTAGGAGGAGATGGGTTTTTCTTACTTGGTGCATTGAACTCTGTGGTGTCAGCAGACGTCCAAGTGGACCGTGTGTCACATTGCTTGTCCCCGTCTCCAGGACAAATGTGAAGGCACACTGTGCAATACTACATTCATTGCATTCATCAGAGATCTGCTGACACAAGTGTTCCGAGATTACATTTATGAACGCTTCACTTCATTGTCCTTAGACACGCAGACACGCAGCGCCACAGCGCTTCACGGTCCACAGATACATGTCACTCACACATATACCTGCAACAGATGGCTAGACATCCCTTTATACAAGTTGATCAAATCACTGGCTTATATGTATCTGTAAGGCCATTCAACTAAAGGCTGGAATAGCTCTTGTTTAATTCAAAGACTTTAAGAAGCAGTGACGTGCGGTCAGGGGCGGCAGGGGAGGCAGTGCCTCTCCTGTGTCATAAAATGTAAAAAAACAAAAATTATTAAAAATAAATACATAAATAGTTTCCAATTTCCAATTATTTTTATAGTCAATGTCGCTGAATGACCGAGCGAAAGAGCGAACGGAGGCAGCGAGGAGGCTCTCCTCGTCGCTGC
>JAODUH010000010.1:79978-91255 GCA_027564835.1 Typhlichthys subterraneus | reverse complement strand
CAATCAAACTAGGTTGCGCTACGGCAATGTCAGTGGAAGTCATAACGTAATGTAGGCAAATTTCCCATGCGGATTATTAAACATCGTACTATATTAACCGGATGAGTGTGTAGCCTACTTAATTTTTTTTTTTTTAAGATAAGATAAAGATTAAAAAAAGATATTGCGAGTGTGCCATTGGTTAAGCTTACGCGTGCCCATGATGGCACGCGTGCCTAAGGTTGCCGACCCCTGAGCTATAGAATGTTTTTTGAACCAAGCTGTTAACACATTTTATTTGATGTAACGTCATACATCACCATTGGAGTCTATGGGGATTGACTCCCTTTTGCAGCCAGCCTCAACATCATTCGATTAAATGCAGGGTTTGGCACTTCCGCACTTCATTTCTCAGCAAGAGGTTCCCATCAGATTAACATGGCGCTATACGCATGGTGCTGACATTCTGACATAGCAACAAAAAGTATAAGGTTTTAATTCCTCTTATATTTCTTTCATCTGATTCCTTTAGCCATTTTTATTAATGTTGTTTCTCTGAATTTTCTGTATTTGTTTATGAGAAGCACAACTGTGCATGTATTCCTTCTCTGTAAAGCACTTTGAGCTGCAATTCTGTATGAAAAATTATTATTATTATAGTATTATTATTATTGATTAGCACCAACTGAACCACCCACGTCAGCGTTGATTGGTCGGTGTTTCACTAGCTGACAAATGGTTTTCAATGCAGAGTTCAGACGGAGCTGGCAATATAGGGAGATTTTATATTTAACACATGTGACGTGTTTGTGTTAAGGCGTTGGCATTGTCCCCAACTGCACATTTTATATTTACCTTTAGGGGCTCAGGTGTGTCTTGTTTTCTAAGGTAACAGGGGGACAAAGTATAGTTTAATCCCTGCTTCAATTCAGCATCATATTTTCATATACACATACAGTATGTAAATATAGTATTATATATTTACAGTCACATTTTTAATAGTCTCTTTCTGCAGTAGTTGTCACCAACACCTGCAAACAACAACCCACACATACTGCGCTGCATGCACAAGTATAAACATGACAGGAACTCATGTACTGTACAGTATGTGTACATATACGACCACAGACACATGCTTGCAAATGCACACATAAGGCTGCTAGTCTTTAGTCTAGAATCTGCAGAGTGTAATCTGCTTCCATTTCAGCAAAATATGTTATATCAGCCACTGTCACACAGGTTATTTCCGTATTTATTTATTTAGTTTCCGTGTCTCATTCTATACCTACATGTACATAACTTGAATCTCCAATCAAAATATATGTATAGGTATATTCACTTTGTTGTCATTAACCATTGCTTACTGTAAGGTTCTTGCAGGTAAGCATATGCCAGCGCCACATAAATCCAGGCGACATTTCAAAATAGATTCAGCTCATTATAGTTTAGTTTAACAGTTTAACATGGTTTTAACAAGATGATACTCCAGTTTGAACAACAAACAAAAACTGCTGCCACCAGGCACCAGGCTACAACCTATAATACCATCTAATATAGACTGATCAGGCCCGACGTAGTCTGGAGCCTTCCCAATAGGGCTGGATGCCGACTTGATTTTCTCTCATTTGTACCCCTTGTTCTTATGCAGGCAGACTCATGAATATGTCATGACAGCATTTATGTGAGACCTAGAATATTCTACTGGCTAAAAAAGGCAGTGAAGGCCAGACCAATAGTGTTTATATAAACATTAATGTGATGAGTGTGTTCACACCAGTGATTTGTTTTCTTTAAGCAGGGCATACACTGTGTGATTTGACACGTTTCATGCACAATTTGGCTGTGTAGGCGTTGTTATGGGATACCCTGTAGGAAGCAAATTGTTGACAGCTGACAAGAGCAGAATGCAAGGCTGAAAGTAGTAAATATAGTGTAGCTTCAACTGAGCCTATAATAGCAGCCGTCTTTACGTCATTTCATCTTCATCTATATGAACTTTCATACACATCGAATGAACACCCCTCACTGAAGAAGAACAGCTGCGATAGCCAAAGCAATAACAACTTTCTTAGTAAGCGCAATGCTGTATACTGTAGCTCAATCTAACAACAGGAATGTAGTTGACCCCCAACTCTGTAATACAACATATTCTCTGTTTCAGAGTGCAAATCAGCAACGTTTTCTTGTCAACATGGATATGTGAGTCATACTGTATACGGCGGAAGCGTGAGTGTTGACCAGAGTGTCCAGACGTTTTAAACAAAGGTGATGCTGTACGTCACTGTTCCAGATGTTGTCCATAAGCCTAAACGCATTACATAAAACCTACATTTTACAGATCTAATGCTGCATTGCATTCATAGTTGTAAATCTGTACTTCTCAATTCCAAGTTACTGTAAATGCATCTGTTAGGAACAAATATGAAATGACAGGAACAGGATGCTGCAACAGATGTTATCATAACACCAGTGCATAAAAGCAGGTTGTTATACTGCATGTTAGTGAAGTAGTACAGTACAAGTTCAAGTAAAACATTGAAGCTGAGAAGTGTGAACATGGTTTTCCAGTTCAAATACATCTTCTGCCTCATGAATAGAACTTCACGCACCATTGTTAGGCCGGTGGTGCGAATGTGGGGTCTCAAACTATAAAAAGGCATTAAACAAAGTAAACTCTCCTGTGCCCTCAACATGCCAGCTGCCTCATTATGTGTGATTGAATCTGCATGTATTTATGTTAGGGAGGAGCTGACTGTTGCCAGACGCCATACCTGATCATGACACTGTACTTCAAGCATATTATTTTACAATGTTGCTTGAGTATGACTACACTTGTTACATGGTTATTTTTGCTGATTACTATCTTATTATTCCAGTATGCATTTGAATTACCAAGTATAAACAGGACATCAGTGTTTTAGCAGTTTTATTGTAATACATTTGAGTAGGCTAATCCATGACAATTAAATGGGTTGGAGTAGGAGACATAAGCCATGCTACTGTATGTGTATTTTACATTTAGTCTATTTTATGGTGGGTTTATGATGAACTCTTTTGGTATGAGCATCATTTAAGACCACACGTTTTCCCACATACTTTTATTAAAGTCAATGAAAGTCATGCAGGCCTCATGATGCGATATCATATGTTAAAAGCAAATGGAAAAATTATATTCTTATTATGATTTTCTTATCATATCCTTTTGAACTAATGTCATTCTGTAAACCAGACATACACATCCTGTGTCTAGCTACGTCTGCTTGAGCTTGTTACAGCAGTTAACACCTACTAACTGTATAATGGAGACATGGCCCCAGCCCTCAGTTAAAGCTCTGTAGACAGTGCTATTTTGCATTGTTCTGTGTTAAGATAGTGTTCCTTTCTGCAGAAATAAAACGATATTATGTAAGTACAGAGACATACTGCAAACATCTGTGCTTGGTGCTGAATGGCTCTATACGTGTAACTACCTTCAATGCAGGAGCTTTAATGGAGGATTTCAAAGCTGATGCACTTTAGCTCCTATTATAAAAGTGATTATTGGGAACAGCGCCTCTGACTTGGGGGTTGTAATGAGTTGCTGGTGACTAGCTGGTTGAAACATACCCCTTTCTTTATTGTTGAATCTTATAAACAGGTCTATCTGCATGTGTGTACATATGCTGCTGTACATTGGCAGTATACGCTATTCATTATTGATATATTCATATACAACTAGGGTATACACTACAGTCTGTATATACTGTATTTTTATACACCAGTCAGTAAACTGGGTAACTGGGTTTGCCAAATATCCCAGATTTTGAATTGTTCTAAATGTGATTTGCGTTAGCACTAGGGATGGGAAGATATATATGATATTATCGTTTATTGCTATAAAAATTCTGACGATAATCTTATCGTGGGGAATGTCCATTATCGTGATAATCATAAATATGAATATTTTCACAAGCGACTTGACAAAAGCTGTCTAGCTCACTTGTGCAGTCTAATTGTATTGATAAATACCAACTTATTTTATAGCCTGCATCTTTCCAGTCAATCACCACTATGGCTGAAGGCTTGCCCATTGTGTCCCCCACATAAATGTGATGAATGAAATTTGTTGAAATTCTGGTTTCAAAACTAAATGAATCACACAAAAAAGATAAGCATGTGTGTCATGATACAATAGAAAGGGTTGATTATTAATAAATTGTAAGATAAAGTGTTGTTTAGTGTTGTTTGTTTAGTGTATGTTTTAGTGCCATTTTAAAATAATTGTGATAACATTGTTTATCGCAATTATTTTGGCCATGATAATCGTGATATACATTATTCATATCGTCCCATGCCAAGATAGCACAGAGCATGTCCCATTCAAACAGGGCTAATTTTGTGATGGAGGAGGAATGATTTAGAATAGTGAAGAAGATGACTCCGGCAGTTCAAAAGTTGTCTGTGGAAAGTGCTGTTTGATGATCACCAAGAAAATCCTTGCGTCTCCAACATCCTCCTACAGTATTCCCAACTTCAAAAATACCCCGGCATCAAAGAGCATCATGGAGGGAGAAAAAAAAAACACCCAAACTACCCTCAAAATAGCATAAAGAGAAATATGTATGAAAATATCATCAGCCCCCTTTCCCCCTCCAAGAAACAAGTCCAACGTATATGAGGGAGGGTGAAGATAAAATCACCTCCACTCTATATACATCATATATACTGTATGTGCTGCTGGTAGAAGCTAAATTAATCATCGTGAGAGTTCTAAGCTTTCACTCCTGCAGACTATAAAGTGTCCTTCAGTGTCCACAATTTTAGATTTGACTGAATTTCACTGTTAAGGTGATCTGAGTAGCTTAGCTTCCCAAAACCACAGTGTTGTTTGGGGCAAAAACAACACTTAGTCGGCTAATGGATTCTCAAGGGCACTATGGCAATGTCTTTCTAGGCTGCTAAGACCTAGATAAGATCCTCAGAGAAACACACAGATATGAGTGTGGATGATATTAAAATGAAGCCTATGACCATTCAAGCTCACAGAGGACTAACTATTTGCATTTCCTTACGAGAGAGAGCTTTAAGGTGAAATAATCTTCCTTGACACATTGACTTTCAATGTGTCTCAAAAACTGGCCAATATATCGGTCTGAAATGTTGTAGTTTCATTTAGGATATATTTAAATTTATAATCTATAATAGAAATATCACTGAAACTGCTGAGGTATGGAAGCTACAGACCAGAGACGAATATGTATTTAATATGGTAATTCTGAACACAAATTTACGTATACCATACCATACATCAGTATGCATCTCCTGTCATAGGTCCTATCTGCAGTTTGGGTGACAGGCACATCTCTTTAATTGTGGCCTGTGTGCGTGTGTGTGTGTAGGTGTGTGTGTGTGTGTGTGCAGATCTAATGTATGTATCCCCAAAAATACAAGAAAAAAGGGAAAAACATGCAACAAAAATACCTTCGTCTCGAGGCTTGTTCATTGAAGATTCATCGTGTTTTTTTGTGAGCGGACCTAGGGTTAAGAAAAAAAGGGGGGAAAAAGAGAAAAGAGAAAATTCAAAAAAGATTACTGGCAAAAACGGAAAAAAAAAAGAATATCAAAAAAAGAAAAGAAGTAAGAGCAAAAAGGACATATCAGTTCATGTTTTAATTGTTTGTTTTTTCTTCTTTTTTTTTTTTTTTTACAAAAACCAAAATGAATCACAGACACAGATTTATCACAAGAAAAGACACAAGATAAAAGAAAACCATTTTTGGATGAGCTTCCCCTCCTCTCCTCGCCCCCATCACAACAAAATGGCTGCCGCTGTTAACAGTCGCTTGCTCCTTTAAACCCTTTCAGTTCCCTATTTCAGGATTTTTAGGGTGGAGGTAAAGAGAAAAAGCAATAACGAATGAAGAACAGGACCAACCACCTTTCCTTTCCCATATCACCAGCAAAAAGAAAGAAAAAACAGGCAAAGAAGAGGCCACCTAAGAAGAATAGCGGGTTTGGGTCCTGGTGCTCAAACGCTCAAAATTATACCTTGAACATTTGATATGCTGACACATTTGTGAAATGTGATATGAATTTGGTATTTCCAGGTCTCCTAGAAATGTTTACAGAAATGACACCAGTAATGAGACAAGAATTAGTGGCAACACAGACAACATCCCAGTCATGTTAAAAAGCACATTAAACATGTTCTTTAATATTGCGCTGAGGTGCTGCATGTATTGTATGTCAGTGTTTAATTGGTAAACCTCGAGGCAAGTAAATAATTACACAGCACAGCAGTGTGTCAATATGAAATGACAAGTTAGCATGACGCTAATTGTACAGACGAGAACAGGTAGAAGGTGAAGCAGAGTCTGATCCCCCCCCATCTGCCCACATGCTGCTTTTGCCTACATGAAAGAGTGTAAAGAGACTCACTGTAGAGACCAATTATATTGACAGAGACGTCTTAAATCATCTAATTTCATTGGAATTTATGCCAAGAACTATTTTAATAAGTTATGTTATACAAAACATAAGCTCTCACCCCTGTCAATCACCAGCTGAGCTAATCCTTCTCATTGCACTCAGTAGGTCTATGAAGTCATTAATGTGCTGTTTTGGCAAATGTAAAACCAGCCAATACAATTTTGACATCAGTCAGGAATCAGTTAGCCTACTCACTAAACCAATCTGAAGTCTGATGGTTAAACATATAAAGTAGGCTATTTGTGAAGTGATATTGAACCTTTGTTAACCTTCAATCAGTGTATTGGCATTTTGACAAACTTTATATTTCTTACCTCAAAATTAATTACTCATAACATTGGCAAAAATGCATAATTTGCGAAAACAACTTTATTCCTCATTTATTGACTTCCATTGTGTCCAAATATACTTCTTACTGAGCTCAACATCTCTATACTAGTATAATATTTTCAATCAATCAATTTGACCATCAATATGATGACTTAATATTCAGGTGAGAAAGCTAGTGATAAATAAAAACGTATAACAATGTAATTTCAATAATTAGTGTATGCCTACTGTATGTGTCAATAATTAATGCGCTAGCCATATGGAGGGGGGGGGGGGGTTTCAGAAGTTAGTCCAAGTAAAGAAACTGCCCCAAAAAACATGAGCATTTGTGTGAAAATGTAAATTTCTGGGAAATATGCTCCATTAATGTGTCAAAAGAAAGACCAATTGCCATGAGTTTAACAACGGGTCAGACACAGACGTGTGAGTCAACCACACTGTAAGATGGATTTGATTTGATTGTTTGCTTAAGACAAGTGTTTATGCTGATTTCGTCAGAGTTGACTTGAGCTTTCATCAAATAGTAACTTTTTAGGTAAGAGGCTAAAAAGGACTAATTGGAGACAAAACGCAGAAACCTGTGTAAAGGACGCTAGCACACATTTCTTTCAGTTTCTGGATGTTGTTAAGGATGTCCATGTCTGTGGCTCCTATAACTGAAGCACAAAATGGATGTGGAATAATAAGACGCAATACACAATTTATTTTAATAATGCAGAACTTTCATTACTGGTTGACTTGATTTGCCTGTGTCCTCCTCACCCGATGTGCATGACAACAATCGCCATACAAAAATGTCAACAGTTGTTACGTTGTTGTTGAATTAAACAAAAAACCTGAAACAAAAACCACAACAACAAAGACGGCAAGTCACTTTCCCCATTGTGGAATGGATTGAAATCAGTCTCACTCACTGAACGCCTCTGAATAACACTAAATTAAAAATATATTCATGTTTCATGATTTCCAAAACCACCGGGGCCAGTGCTAATATGTGCTTCTTTTATTCCCCGCTCTCATTCTCCTTGCATTATGCTGTGTCTGTATTGCAGAGGGGGATTGGCTCACTGCAGTTTGCTTTGAAGCAGGTTACGTAAGACTTTACTTCAGCTCTATTTCTCCTGATGGCCACACACACACACACACACAAAGTCACACAAAGTCACACCAGCTGACATACATATGCATGCACTCAGGAGCGCGACACATTACGCACACGGGCACGTCTGCAGGAACGCACTGTGCACGCCCACACACACAGACACAAGGCTCAGCAGCAGGCCAAACGTGCGAGTTGTGGCGGATCAATACTCATGTTAGTTGTAGGCGTTGGTACCAAATCGACAATCTATCTCCTGCTTCTACAGTATGTGGGGAGACTGATTTTAACACCATGCTGGCCACTGTGTAGACGTGTTTGGCATGCCTTGCTCAACGGCACCTCACGTGTTAGTTAGTTGTTGAAAGATTGCTTCATGCTTAGCATTGTGCAATGTTTGTGTCTGTACATTGTTGTTTGCAACACAGCAGCTGCGGGGGGCCGAGGACACCATTGAAGCTAGAGCTGCCTCTTGAACAAGTATGTAAGTGTGTGTGTGTGTGCGTCTGTTCACACAAGCGTAGCAGACTGTGTGTGTGGACAAAGGTAGAGTACAGTGGTGCTGAGTAACTCATTTAGCCTATGCAAGGCAGTCCAGCATGATCTATGATTGAATGCAAGTCCGCCTGACAGCTTGTAAGCGAGCTTCAACGATGAATGATGAACACTTGTGCTGAGACCGAGCTGCTTAGTAGTGTGTATGCGTGTGTGTATTTGCACAGGACTGGAGGATGGGAAAGGTGATGAAGTGTACGTGTCATTTACCTGAGGTATTGCTGCAGAAAGACGCAGCTTCTGATTACGTCTAAGTAAGAAATATTATACATACATCCATAAGCAAGGCCTAGTATGTCTGCATATGTGCATGAATACTGTAGATGATGGATATAAATACAGATTTTTACACACTCTTAGAATACATTTAAGTTTAAATATACAGTATCTTAAATCTAAGTGTCGTTGATGGCATACATATTGTAACTAAGAGTAACTAACAATATTTAAGCAAAGCGCAAATTGATTTTCTTTCAATTAAAAAACACTGAGTTTCATTCGAGTGCACAGCATTGATTAGGGGATAGGAAACTGAGTTTAATCTGTTTTCATGCATTGCTTTACTTTTGTGTTGCAAACCACTACAATGCTGGGTATTGTATTTTGCTTAGAATGAGTCTCATTTAAAATTAATTTTAAAATTCTACCCGAGTGTGAGTTTGTTAACGATATTAGGATGCTGTGTAAACAGTACAGCATACTGCATAGTGCTATTGTGTTTATTTATTTTAAGCTCATTGCCAGCAGTGACTGCTCATAACAGTGAAACCAACATGTTGTATGAGAAAGATTGAGCTCATTCCTGATTAGTTTTTAATTAGTCTTATCAATGAATGATCTGAATGTCCCCATGTACATAGAAGGCACTGGTCCATTGTTACACTTATTTGTGTCATATCTCGTCCTATCCGTATATTGAACGAGACTATTGTAAATTATTCTCCTTGTCATTAATATTGTATTTGTTATTTCTTCCTACTACATTTTTTAAAATATTTTTCAACAGATTTTCACTTTCCTCTCATGTGCTCTCTCTCTCTCTCTCTCTTCCCCTTGCTCTCTCTCTCTCTGGACTCTGGTGGCCCACTCTGGCCTTTCAACAGAGCCTGAGTGATATTGATCTGTGAGGGAGTGAGAGACCCAAGTGGTCAGAGCAAGAGAGAGGAAGGAATTAGGGAATAGAGATGGAGAGATGGGAGTAGGACAGAGGGCTCTCTATATGTAAAGAGCAATTGCGTGTGTGTGTGTGTGTGCGTGTGTGTGAGACAAAGATTGGAATTTTAACATCCTGTTTACACCAAGCCTGTTTAAATAAGCAGATATTTTGCTAATATCCTCCTTGTAATCAATGCAGATTCAGTTCTTGCTTGGTGTTTGTGTTCATAAATATCAAATACATTAAAATGTATTTCATATTAAAGGTGATTTACAATATTTTAAACATTAATATAGCAGCAAATAACTATTTTCTATGTTGTGGATGTATAATTGTGTCCGAAGCAAATAATTACTTCCACTGTGTGTTGTGACCTTTCCCCGTGTTCTTGCAGATGGCCGTGCGTGTGTGTGTGTGTGTGTGGGGCACAAAGCATTTGTTTTGGTCTGAGATGAGCGTTAGTAGGTATATATAACCACTTTAACAGGTTGTACATGCACTTGTCTGTGAAAAAACTGGATCATTTTGGTCAGAATATTTCACCCTTATTTTCTATTTCTATTACTATAATATTCATATGAATTAATAACATTATTATAAGAGATGAAAACAAAGTAATTAATTAATTCTATTAATTAATTTGGATAAGTCAATACTATCTCAACTTTATAATGGCATGATAGCCTGCTTGGAGGTTTACATTAATGATTCATGAAGACACACCTACCCAAACAAAGGAAATAATAGTATGGAAAATGTGTTATATTCAGTACTGTAGCTACTGGATACATTCAATACTCGACTGCATGATGGTGCCCCCATAACTTGTCCACAAATGTCTAGGTAGCTATAGGATATGGGGTGGAGGACAATGTACAACTGTGAGCTACATACTGTAGGGGGAGAGGTAGAGAGTAATGCAAGCCACTCATAGGGGAATGTGCTGTGCAGTATTGATTATATACACACACACACACACACACACACACACACACATACCTGTAACCATTCATACCCAGTAGGGAAAGGACCACTTCAGTAGTTCAGTCAATGATAACAGTGCTGCAAGAAGAGTGTGTTCCAATAGCAGTGGCGGGCCATGCATTAAACACCTAGGCCTTCAGTGATGTCCTACTTAGTCCAACTTCAATAGATACCTCTCATAATACATTAATTTATGACACCACGTGACCACGGCTAGAGAAATAGTATACAGAAACACCTTTACGCACTACTGGGCATCACCTCAATTGTGTACAAAACGGGCTATTTTCCAGCGGATTTAAAAATCAATAAACCCGCACCAACAATTAAAACATCTCTACGTGGTACTGTCAAAACAAAAACATAAAAGGGTATTTAAATTTAACTGTCCAAAAAGTTTTAATACGTCCACATAGAATACAGGCAAGCTTTAACAAGATTGTACACTAAATTGCAAAATCGCAGTTTAATATCAGAGAGGCACCAACAAGATGACCGAAGGAGGGCAAAACGTTGATTGGCAAAACGTTGATTTTGTTGCAATCAACATTTTGCCCTCCTTTGGTCATTGTGGGTTAAAAAAGCGAGTAGATATATTAGATTTCTCTCTCTGCTAACCGGGTGTCTCGGGTGCAGCTCGGTTGATCTGCGTTGAACTCACAAGTGAGTAGGCTGATATAATCCTCCTTTTCCTTGTTGTTTTACG
>JAODUH010000010.1:61189-78867 GCA_027564835.1 Typhlichthys subterraneus | reverse complement strand
GGTTTGTCTATGTCAATCAATGAAAAAGTTATTGATTTTCAAATATAAATGGCTATTGGCGAATGTCTGTTGAATATATGTTGAATGTCTGTTGAATGTCTGTTGAATGTTGAATGTGAGAATATAAAACCAACTTTACCTCCATGGAAGCTAAAGAGTGGAACAAACAGGGCTCAGTGACAGACTTTCATAATGCTTCTTTGTGCCAGCTCATTATGGTGGAGTGGAGAGTAGTCAACGCTATAAAGTACTGTAAACTACTAGTACACCATTGCTTTCTGTCTCACTCTCTCACATACATACAGTAATGTACAAGCGTTCCCTTATTAATAAACACCCATAATTGTGTCACGTGTTAACTTGTATTTTATTTGTGTCTCTCTCCCTTCATGTTACAGAATTAACAACGTATAGGAGAATGCACGCGTGCACACAGGTTTCAAAAGCCCTGTTTGTTTTTTTATCAGCGTCAGATAACAAGGTCTGTGTCAAATAATGACATACCTTAAAGGACGAAATACAAATCAGCTCCGCACACATGTACACCAACTGCCAATGTTCTGTTGTCAGCTGCGTCATCATAGGTCGATAACTTCACGTCACACATACCCCGGTTAGAGAGCACACAGTAAATGACCCACAACATTCACTCTGCCCGCCCTTTACTGTAACTCTTGGGACATTTTGACCCGTAACCTCTTAAAATAAATTGTTTCAAAACCCTCAACCCCTATTATGTACTGTATATGTGTGCACGCATATTCCTACAGCACACCAGTCCAATATAGCATAAACATTCATGTAGAAAAAAAAAGAATAGAGTACTATTTTTTAAAGAAATGTAAAGAATCTTGAAAATATCCAGTAAGCCATGACCCACAATGTCCTACTGTGTTTGGCAATGACCCATGTCTTTTGTATTCTCCTCCCTTGTCTCGCTTGTCTCTCTCTCTCTCTCACACACAAAATAACAAAAGTAATCATTCTTTCATATACTGCCAAATAGGCCACTTCTGGTTTGTCAAACTACCTCATCATAGTGATGGCTCTATTACGAGTCCCCCTGGCCCAACACGACCCTAAACCCCTTCCAGTATCTAGGTAACGGTTTGGTGTTGCAGCTGGTATGCACCATTTTTGTGATATCAACAGGCCGTGACTATGTGGAAGTGAGTCGGGTGGATTCATTCATAAAAGTCACACTGCTATGCACTAGAAGTCTCCATGCATTGTTAAAACTAATTGTAGCTGTGAGAGTTATCTTTATGGTGTATTGTTTCCTAATATATTTTGAGTGGTGTTTCTCCAAACGTTTACACCACAAACCACAAAATAAAGTGGCTGCACGGGCATCCAAATAACTGGATAAAACCATAAGATAAAATGCATTTTCACTGCGTCAGGAATCGGTCAGCTCAATCCAACTGCTTTTGAATAGAGAACAATGTTCAGTAACTCTTCTCTTAATGTGCTCCCTTGTACCTCTCTTGGCCTGCTCCTTCGCATTCTTTGTGTTCCTGAGACTGAGAGTCTCTCCCTGCCGCGGAACAGGCCACAAACCAGTCCGATACTGCCGTTTTTATCTTTCTCTGCCCCGCCCCCTCACTAAACCTATCAATTAGAGGGCGAGGCCGCTCTGGTGCACCTCCACCGATGGAGGAGTGAGTGTTTTACATGTAGTAACTCTACAGCATTGTATTGTGGTGCATTGCTTGCTTTGGCATGCAATTTGCATTTTTAAAAGCACATAGATTTTAATAACTGATTGACGTATATCCTGCTAATAAAACAGTTACTGTAAGTTTTCCCCTAAACGTTCCTGTAAAATATTCTGAACATGTGCTGGTTCAGAATATCACATTACTATTACTTACAGAGCTCAAGCTAAATACAAGAACGAGTTAAACGTTTTAGAAATGGGTATTCCAATGATATACAAACAATAACAGACAGGGAAGGTGGCAAGCAAACATTGTTCAATGCAATGGACAGGAAATGTGTCATTTCTCACACACACACACATACACACACACACAAACACTAGTGCAGCTGTAGAGTAAAACGATGGGCACTCCCACTTTTGCATGCCAGCAAACACAATAGCACACGGCTTTCTTAAAAAAAGACAGTATAACTCCATAAACAAACATTGTTATCATGAGTAACTCATAAAGCTGGACTGTAGGATTAAATACCTGCCACTTCTGAAGAGGCACGCAGAGATACGTGATTGATTACTAGACCGCCATATCAATAGATAACTGATCCAATCAACAGAGGTGATATGTTAATGTATGAGCAGCACACAAGCACCAATGGGGTTGCTAATGCTTATTTGGTTTTTCCTACCCCCTCTGGTGGACACAGCTTTGTTCACAGCTTGGACGGTGCTACAAACTGAGTCAGCAGAGATGAGACCGCGATAAAATGCGAAAGGCATATTTTTATATGAAGCCAACAGCCACCTTCCTGAGAACATCGTTGTCTTTTAGAATAAACAGAAAATCACATGCACACGCACGCACACGCACAGGAAATGACATGGTTAACCATCAACAGATGAAGTCAGCAAGCTCAGCAAAGAGATGATCTACCAAGGTCAATATTAGCCTATTTTGATGTTATGTCAAGCATTTCAACACAATGTATTATAGGTGTATTATAGGTATGTGTGTGTGTGTGTGCTGCTCTGTTTGGTCCTCAGTCACTATTTAAAGAACAAATACATAATAAACTATCATAAATAACAACAAGTTTAAGATACATTTTAATGGTTTAAGTATCTGTTAAATGTTTAAACTTGCAAATCAAACGTGTAAAAAAATATCTATTGTTTATAAACACTGAGTTCTCGTCTTGCATGTTCACAGTCTATTATGTATATTTCATCCATCTCATATGCTTGGAAATGATCATTCACTTATCCTTACAGTGAAAACACAGTGTTCCACACTATAGCCAGTTTACTGGTCCAATAGCCCCTGTGACGTTTCCCCCAACCTCTTTCCCTTCTGGGCCACCGTAGAAGTGCATTGAGTTAGGGCTGTGTCCAAACGAGCTCCACGATTGGTGGAGCGATACGATGGGGGCGGGACCTCCCTGACTATCGCCAGGGTCGCTGGTGTCGCTTGTGTTAACTACGTAAGTGTTTGGGACGTTGCCGTTGCTGAACGTCACCTCAGCGCTGTTATTGAGGATGCTGCCGTCACAACGGGCCGCAGAACGCTTGTTGCCGTCAGTGACGTTCGCCACGCTGTCCACCGGGCTCAAGCTGCTGTTGCTTGAGGTTTGAGCAAGGCCTGTTGTGGCGTAGGCCAGAGCTGAAGCCTGGGACTGGAGTAGGTTGCTGCCCAGGCTGGGGGTAAGGTTCTGGGACAGGTTAAGAGCCAAGTGCTGGGTGAGGAGCTGGTGATGCAGTCTCCTGTCGCCCCAGTCCTCTTGTGTCTGGCGGTGGATCTTCATATGAGCGTTACGGGACTTGATCTTATAGAACATTCTAGCAGGAGTAGGAAAAGATGAGGGGAGCAGAGAACAAGGATGAATGATAGCGAGGAATATACTGTAAGTCAAATGCAGAGACCAACAGAAGACCAGGAGACAGCAGGATATGTAGTCTAATTGGTCAGTATTTGGACTATGCACTAGAGTAGGCCCACCTGTATGCAGTCTTGAGCAATGCTTATACCATACTTGTAAGTGTGCTCATGTGCTCTAAGCACAGTGGGCTCGTGTGCTTAGAGCACATTGTGCTCATTGTGCTTTGAATAAAAGTGTCCACTAAATAAAATAAAATATATTAAAGATTATTTTAAATCTCTTTTGCTTTAAAGGGCAGGGTTAGTCATTCTCGAGAACGCCTGCTACCTAAAAGTTCAAATCAAAACAAACTCCCTCAGAAACTCTGTCCCACATTTGAACACATTGCGAAGCCAAAGGCATATTTGTCGTGAGCGGTGTTCCCCACTATGTTTACGTTCCTATTTATGGAGCCAGGCCTGTGTAGATGTACCGTATTATTTTTTCAACACGCACAGAGAACGGTAAGCTAGCAGAATGCGAGGAGACATTTGTTGAATTTGACAAAAATGTTATTAGCTTACATTAAGCTTGAATAGCTGACTAAACCTTGCAAACACTACACTATGTAGGAAATGTTGCTTCCAACTTACTTGCCACACAGCTTACAGGGAAAGAAACTGGCCAATGGGGGTACAGGAAGTGCCCTTTCCAGTCCGAAGGGGGCGTTAATTCCCTGGGTGATGGGTGGCACCTAGAAAAACCACACCAATTGTATAATACCTATTGTGAGCGACTTCACATATCAGCAATTACATAAGATGAGAAAATGCATACGGTCTTGCTATATTACTACTCCGCTACTGTGCATAGCATTATTCATCACACCACAACGTGTGTGTGTGTGTGTGTGTGTGTGTGTGTGTGTGTGTGTGTGTGTGTGTGTGGGTGTGTGTGTGTGTGCATGTGTATGGGGCGGGTATGTGTGAAACCTGAGAAGCTATACCGAAACACGACTCAAGAGCACAACACACTGCTTCAACCAATGAAGACATAGTGACAAGATAGAGGGTGTTTTTTGTGAAAGATGGTTTGTGAGAGAGAGAGAGAGAGAGGGGGAGAAAACTCCCCAGGTGCCCTTGAGCCAGGGGGATTTTGTACCCTTATCTGCTGAACGCCACCTCCGCAAATCTCCTCCTCCTCCTCCTTGTGTTTCCGCTGTTTGTCCTGGAGCCTGTTATTTAGGTAGTAGAACTCTACACACTGACGCACACTCTTGGTCCTCACCTGCAACACACACAGACACACACAGACACACACACACAGAGTTCTTAGTGCATAAACTTTTACACAGAACTAAGTGAGAGAGAGCAGGTTCGGGGTCAACACACACACTTTGCAGTGTGCCTCACTCCCATTCAAATATAATGAAACGTTGTCTGAAATAATGTATTGCTGATTGGGGGCAAAGCCAAATATGCTAGGGTATTATGTTTTGTACGAATTATACACCATTAATGGCGAATATTTACTCTGACTCTCCTTGACAGACATTGCATAGCATAACCCATTCAGTATGTTGATTTGTAAAGTAAATCACACCAACTCAAAAAGACAATCTGCTTAAAATGTCCTCAATAACAAGTGTACAAAATGTACATTTACAACGGCTGTCATTGTGTGCACCATACCATTTTCTGTATGAGTGAAAAATCTTTGCTGTATGTCGCCAGAGCTGATCTGAAGAGCCCCTTCTCAGAGTCTGACCATATGTCACTACCTGGAGAGGGAGAGAGACAGAATAATATTAATCCTTCAGTCAAAATGTCAAAATAATAGTCCCTTCTATGGTATGTGTATTAAGTGTAATTCCGGAAATAAGAGTTAAGTAACAGTTTTTCTGAGGTCCTGATGTTAAAAGTCACCGACGCACACACACATTTTCGATGAAGAACAATAGTGCCGTGCATTATTCACGTCACATCACGCTTTAATGTGTTTAAAAACAAAACACATTAATCAGAGAACAAAATAAGAGTTCCAGTTTATTCTCCGTGTGTGGAAGTTTAAATGTAATGAGCGGAGACATTCCGAGGCTGGCAGGCAGGCGGGTCAGACGTTACCAGAGTAGTGGTAGTCCCCAGATGGTGACGGGTGGGAGAAGAGCAACGTCTCCAACGTGGCCTGTGAGGCAGAGAGGTATGGAGAATGGAGATGGACACGGAATGGAGGACATGACGGTTGATGCATGCAGTGAGGTCAAAACAAAAGTAGCTGAACATGATTGCACAAAAAAAGAAACACATTCAAGTGGAAAAGTGAAGAGTTGGAAAGACAACATTGCAGGAAATAAATAAGTGGCTAAAAGACGATCATGATTGGATAAACATAATGTTATTCTTCTCCCCTCACCATTGTGTCTCCTTGACAGTAATGTAGACAGTGTAGCGCCAGCTCTGTGTTACTGCCCCCTCCTGGTAGACAACTGGAACTACACATACACAACAGCCTCTCCACTGGGAACACACACACAAAAGGCTAATATAAGGCTTTAAAAATGTAAAAAAAATTGCATTAATAACCTACATTAAAATCAAAATGTACTAATATACTGACTATTCCTAAAGCTATTCTAAAGAAATAACTCTTCATTCACCTTGATCTTGTAAATTAGAGCCCTCTGCCAGCCCTGCCCACGGTTTCCACAACAACTGTTCCCTGGGAGATTCCTCATCTGACTCCTCCCACTTAAGGAGGCCTGAAGGAAGCTTTGCCTGGAAGTCAGGCCCTATGTTGACACACCTGCGGTGACAGAATGCATTGTGATGGCAGTGTTGACAACATGGCCACGCCAAGTAGCACTTACATACAACGGATCCAAAAATAAGTTGTCAGTTAATACGCCAAAGCAGAATATTGTATTCAAAACTTCATCGTGTGCACTTACATTGAAGTTGTGTGGTATTTTGACTATAAAAGGAAGTTAAACATTTGACAAAGATTTTTCAAAAAGCAAACGAACGCTACATAAAAAAAACGGCGACTCACGGCAACACAAAAGAGCCATCCTCCCGCGCCCCTCCCATGGCTACTTCATTGGCCTTGTGATGGAGGGACGACAGGGAGGAGTAGAGGCCTGTCCCGGTGCGCCGTGGGTTCAGGATCGGTGGGGCCGTGTAGTGGCCTCTGTCAAACTGAAGCATGCTGGGAAACGGAGTCCGGGTGCTGATTGGCGGACCGCCATTCTATTGGAACAACAGTGTGTTTCAAAGAGGTATGTGTTAATTAAATAGGTCTCGCTGGCTTTGAGAACATTATGCCAGTAATGAAAACACTGCTCTACCTTCTGATGTGTTTGACCGAACGTCTGAGTCAGCACTTCCTGTGATTCAACGTGAGGCTGTTGCCTGTCCTTGGCCTTGTAATGCAGACTGGGAAGATGAGCTTGGCGAAGGGGCGGGTGGATAGAATGGCATGCCGATGACCTGTTGGAGCCACAGAAGGGTCTGGAAGAATTGAGGGACGGACTATGGGTAGAGGAGGGAAGGAAGGACACTTCTGGGATCTGGAGGCCGTGAGGTGCTGATAAGACAAGGAACAGATGGGGGGGGGGGGGATGTACTTAATAAATGTGCTTTAATTCAATTCACTTCTTTATATTAGGGGCCAGAACCACATGGTTCTGTCCCCGCTCACAGCTGTGCATGAAAGAGCAAGTGGTTAATAAGGAACGGTAGAGAAGGGTGCTGGGGGCTGGGGGGTAGCGAGGAACGCATGCTGCTCAGATGGGCCCACTCAATTTAATTTCATTTAATTTCATTTAATTTAACAGTGACATTTTTGTAATGCTATTGTTGTTCAAAGGCTATTAAATCAAAGAAAATACAGACAGAATAAATTCAGTCCACCAATATGCTTGGAAAACATAACACAAGAACAATCGGAGTAAAAGTAATCACCTTAAAAATGATGCGATGTACCAACCAAAAAGTAAAATGGTATTTTCTACTATCCTAACCCTAATCTAAAATGTACCTAACCCATGAGCACCTGTGATGCGAGTTCTGTTAGCCTACATTCTGCTTCTCTTCTCAGAGAAAACCAAAGCAGAGCACTGTACCTGTGAGGCTGCCGTAGTCACTACAGTGGGAAGACCTGTAGCCTTCCTCGACGACGCTCCTGGAATCCCCTGGGGGCTGCGGGAGGCACTGAGACAGAACAGGAAGCTTCCATATCATCCCAGAGGGGTGAAACGAGGCCACGGGCTGCAGATTGGTGGGGAAGAACTGTACGCCGGCCAGGGATTCCCTCCCGTCCAGCATAGAAGTCCCTACCCCGCTGAACGGAGACTCCATTTGGGACGGAGATAGGGAGGGCGGGGGTAAGGGTGTGGGCGGGGGGCTCAGAACTGAAGGCATGTAGTGGGACGGGGGGTTGGGGGAGGGGAGAGCAGGTGGGGATGAAGAGGATGAGGGGTCGTAGGAGTCCGACGTTGAACCGAACACGCAGCTGTAGCTCGGTGTGGCCGACCCGGTGCCCTCTCCTTTTCCTGGCTCCACTTTCCACATGCGGCCCGCAGAACTCCCTCTGGCTATCACTGGGAAGCCCCTCTTCCGATAGCACAGGAACGCCTCGGAAAACGAGTCCAGTTTCTGAGTGTACGCCCCGCCGCTGTCCACGGCTGCGGCTGACCTCGGGGTCTGGTACGCTGAGGCCAAAATCTGAGCGGCCGCGCCACCTCTCCACTGACCGTCCTCGCACTCCGAGGCGTGCCTGGAGACGGGGTGGCTTATCCACGGCCTGGGCGTTAATTCAGCGGACGTTGAAGCGTGGTGAGAGCTCTGGCGGGAGCCCAAGTCCTCTTCTCCTCCCGGATAGCTGTGGGTCCTTAGAGTGTGACCGTCGGTTTTGCAGTCCTCTACGCTGCTATCGCTGAAGCTGTTAGCGGTGTTATCCCTCCCGTAAAGATTGCTTTGTCTTGCATTGTAGCTGTCACCCGCGGCTGTGCTGTAGAGTTGCCCGTCTCGAGTCTCGCCGGGGCTAAAGCTAGCGTGACTGTTGTAACTCGCCTTGTCCTTGGCGCCGCGGCACGCGACGGCAAAATTGTCAACGGGGTCCCGCCCATAAAACACGTCGTCTGTGTCGGCTTGGCGGCGAAAATCGCCCGCAGTGTGTTTGCAGTTGCCCTCTTCATCCCACACCTGCTCCTTTTCACTCCCCTCATACCAGGTGGTGCCATAATACCACCCTAACCCACTCTCTCCATCCAGGGGGTCCCCGAGGCTACCGTCGGCACCCAGGCAATCTTCGACCATGCTCTGGTAACCCCGTTCGACCCCGCTGCTCTCGCTGCCCCTGCTGAAATGGGTGCTCGAGGGTGGGAACGAGGCTGCAGGTTGCTCCGACCCGCTGCCGAGGTCGTCCGGGAGGGGCTGGTTGGGCGGGTACTGCATGTCGGGGCACTGCGAGCCGGGCGGGTTGACGCCGTGGTGCCGTTGTTGAAAGGAGTTGGGGAAAGAAGAATGGGTAGATGAGTGGTTGTCCATGATGAGTCATCTAGTTTGTCTCTACCTGCAAAGGGACGTAGAAAATATAGTTTAGCCAAAAGTAACATTAATTTCAGTTACTTAAAATAAAAATAAATATAAATGTAAATGTAAACTATTGTAACAGTTTAAACAACTATAAATTACAACAGATGATGTAAATAAATAGTAAAATAATATATTAAGGGCACATTAAGAGTAAAACAATATACAGTACACAGTATATTATATAGTTTGCTAAAAAGTACGTCTAAATTGGTACGCTTCTTCCACACAGCTAAGCATGCGGCCTGTTGACAAGAAAGGTCAGTGTCTACAGTGCTTTTAAGAGACGAGCTGAGGAAGCACAGCGAAAAACCTTTGCTGCCTTGAAAGTGAAAGACACCAATTGTAGCGTTGATTAAAAGAACATGAGTTAATATTATCAGGCGCATTCTGTATTCGTCGTGTATTTAGAGCGACATGCCCTGACCCGTCGCTTGCATTCGCAACCACGACGTATGAAGATCGAGAAACAAGATGGCCAGTCTGTGCTCACTTGTCAAAGTAATCGCTTCTAGAGATGGTTTAAAACACTTGTCTGGTTCTGGTTAGTAAATAAGACACTTAGTGAGGGGGGGGGAGAGGAAAAACAAATTAACGAGAATGGAAGCAGACTTGAGACAAACCTGAGAAGGATTACACTCATCTTGAGGTTTTTTTACCGGCCGTTGGTGCCCGAGTTGTTCCTCACTCAAACGTCCGTACGCGTTCATCTCTTGCCAGCGGCCTTCCTTATTCTCTTCACTGTGTGTGTGTGTGTGTGTGTGTCTGTGTGAGCTCTGCACACCAAGTGTCGCTAGCCACACGGCCCCTTCATTCACTTCCCGCTCTGAATCGTCTTGCAATGTCTCTCTCTCTCTCTCTCTCTCTCTCTCTGCAATGTTTCAGTTTGACAAACAACTAGCCCTAGTTCTCTATAACACACGCACACACACACACACACACACACACACACACGTATGATCTCATTCACACGCAGTTTCATTTACATCCGTGTACATGCGCTACCTGCCACATATACATCCATCGGACGCGCGTGTTGTGCGCGCCGCTCGGTAACGCGAGAGCGAGCGTGCGCCGCCTTCGCAGGTGTCAGAGAGGGAACCAGGAGGTAATGTAGTTTGTCGCCGCTTCGCGTTGTCGTGGTAACCACATCCTGAGGAAGCGATCACTGATGGATCTCCCTGCTCTAGCTATCTTTATCTCTATACAGCCCTCCTATCTCGGTCTGCCTCTCTTTCCATCACCCTCCCTCTCTCTCTCTCTCTCTCCCTCTCTCTCTCTCTCTCTCCCTCTCTCTCTCTCCCTCTCTCTCTCTCTCTCTCTCTCTCTCCCTCTCTCTCTCTCTCTCTCGCTCTCTCTCTTTCGCTCTCTCTCTCTCCATCGCTTAATTTAAACTACTTTTTTTTTCAATTAATTTAACATTTTCTTCCAATTCATTTAATTAAATGAGCATGAAAGTCCCAGTGGTGATGTGTTGAACTTGTGTAGGTATTTCTCTCCCCCCCTCCTCCCTCCATCTCTCCACCTCCCCTCACATGTCTCTACATCATCGAGCGAATCTTTAACAATCAAAGGAAGTCCCATAATACTGTATCTGTCTAATCACCATGACTACATGGCCCACGGCAAAGCAACGATTACACGCATCGACCAAAAAAATAAAACAATAAAACAGACACACACACACACACACACACACACACACACACACACACACAGCCAGGCAGACAGGCAGACAGGCAGCCAGGCAGGCACACACACACACACACACAGCCAGACAGGCAGACAGGCACATACACAGCCAGGCAGCCAGACAGCCAGGCAGGCAGGCAGGCCAGCAGGCAGGCAGACAGGCAGACAGCCAGGCAGGCAGACAGGCAGACAGGCAGGCAGACAGCCAGGCAGGCAGACAGACAGGGAGACAGACAGGCAGACAGGCAGGCAGGCAGACAGACAGGCAGGCAGACAGGCAGGCAGACAGCCAGGCAGGCAGACAGACAGACAGGCAGGCAGGCAGACAGGAAGACAGACAGGCAGGCAGGCAGACAGACAGGCCAGCAGGCAGGCAGACAGACAGGCAGGCAGACAGGCAGGCAGGCAGGCAGGCAGACAGACAGGCAGGCAGACAGGCAGGCAGACAGACAGGCCAGCAGGCGTTATCAGGGTCCTGCAGAGGGCGATAACAACCCTCCCCTTTCATGTGAATCAGGTGTGTTGGAGCAGGGAGAGATATAAAACATGCAGCGTCAACAGGACCGGACTACACCATCACTTCCAGCCAACGGCTGTTGTTATGCAGAGGAAAGGGGGGGGGGTATATGAGCTGTCATTACTTCCTGACTGAACAACCTATCAGGGAGGTTGCTTGGAGCTTAAACACAAATCAGGACGCATCTGTGTGTGTGTGTGTGTGTGTGTGAGTGAGTGAGAGAGAGAGAGAGAGAGAGAGAGAGAGAGAGAGAGAGAGAGAACAGTACTGTAGGTTATCTGGACGTTACATAAGTGCTCTGCACGCGCACACACACGCACCCACCCACACCCCCCACACACACACACCCACCCACACCCCCCACACACACACCTCCACGCATGCAGCGTCTCAAGAGAGTGACATGGCATCCGTTTGTTTGTCAACAGCTCTACTGTTGCCACAGCAACCAGCCAGCCAGAATCCCTCTTAACGCACCTCCAGACACACACACACACACACGCCCACACACACAGTGATACAGTGATACAGTGAGCAACATAACCAGTGCATTCACTGCATATATATATTGGCAACACCGTCCCTGTGGTGGACTCAGCTGTCCCCAGTCAGAGAGCATCCCCTCATGCGTTAAATATCCTGCCCTATTGCTGCAGAGGACCAGAACCACATAGACCCACATAGACGACCAAGGAGACCCCGACACGGCAAAGTGCAATGAATATCCTTGCACTAGCATCACCATTAGCTTCACCATTAGCTTCACAGCACTAGCATCATCATTAGCATCGCAGCACTAGCATCACATTATCATCACCATTAGCATCACCATTAGCGTCACAGCAATAGCATCATCATTAGCATCACCATTAGCATCATCATTAGCATCATCATTAGCATCACCATTAGCAACACAGCATAAGCATCACCATTAGCATCATCATTAGCATCACCATTAGCACCACTGCACTAGTAGCACCATTACATCACGTACTAGCAGTACTATTAGCATCACAACATTAGCATCACCATTAGCTAATGTCATCCCTAGCGTCAGCGCTAACACGACGTACCTCTTTCTGGTGGTACTTGATGGCCAACTTGAGCTTGGCCAGGTCGTGGCACTGCCGGGGGTCCAGCTCCTCGCTCTGGTCTGTGTCGCGGTGGTTCAGGATGGTCTCCAGCTCCCGGGAGGAGCGCGCCTGGTCCAGCAGGTCCTTGGCGAACAGCTTGCACTGCTGGGACAGCTCCTCGTACTCCTGCCGGAACTCGTTTTCCACCTGAAAGGAAAGGAGGAAGGAGAGAAGATGGAGAAGAGGAGGGGGTGTTCTCCTGAGAACATGGGCTACTGTCAGAGGTCTGAAGGGGTTTCGACCTCTGCCTCGCTGCTCGCTTGATATGAACGCAGTGCTATCAGTTTACCTGCTGCTAAAGTCCCTGCACGTTATCGGTGGTAGAGGCTGAATACCAACCAATGAGAGAAGAGGGAGGAGCCTGGGCCAGCACCAACATAGGTGCTCTCTCTCTCAGATGAGATGCTGGAGGCCTTGTGCTCTCTCTCTTCTGCCTGGCCAGTCACCTGCTCTCTCTCTTCTGCCTGGCCAGTCACCCTGGCACCTGCTGACTCAGAAGTGCCCCCCCCTCCCGTCCCCCCGACCCCACCCCCACCCCCGTCCTTTGCTGTGCCAGGGAACACATCGCTTTAACTGGACAATGGTCTCAATGAAGACCTGTCCGCTGAGCAAAAGAGCATCTGCAATATACCGCAGCCTCCTCGGGAAGCTAGCACAATGCTATCCGAGTTTGATACGCACCATGGTACAGAGGAACCAAAGGCAAGAAAACAAGGTTTTGAAGATAAGCTCAATAAAAGCATCTGGCCACACCCCTGGTCTATTTGCATATCAGAATATTAATATCAGGAAGACTAAAAAGAAAATCCAGAAAGGAATCCTAACAATAAAACTATTAGGGAATCATAACAATAAAACTATAAAGGAAATATAACAGGAAGTCTAACATGAAGTCAAACAGGAAGTCTAACAGGAAGTCTAACAGGAAATCTAACAGGAAGTCTAACAGGAAGTCAAACAAGAGGTTCAAAAGGAACGTAACAAAAAAAAGGAAATTATAAAATGTAATTAAATGTAACAGGAAGTCTCAAAGGAAGTGCAACAGAAGGTCAAACAGGAAACCAAACAGGAAGCAGTACCTTGCTGAGTTCCTTGAGCTCCCAGCCCAGTCTGAAGGCGGTGAGGATGGGGTCTTCGCTGGACAGGGCGATGAGCGAAGGAGAAGCCAAGGCTTTGTAGATGTTCAGTCTGGAGCGCGAGTGGCGAAGGCTGTCCACCTGCCACACATCAGACTGTTTACCAACTAGCTTTAGCTGCATTAGGCCCCGAATCACACACAGACGCGTTGCTAAAGGTGCGGCCGCTTCAGAAGCGTGTTGGAAAAAAAAACCAATCACACAGAGATGCCTGGGCAAAGAGAACGGCTGCCTGGGCCAACTGTCATATTGATGAACAGCGCAGCTCCGCTGAAAGTTTACCAGATTTTAACTTTTATGCGAGTCTAAAAAACGCTGTACTAGGAAACAATGGTTTTGCTAGCGAAGTGTTTCTAGCGTCTCTAGCGACGTGTATCTAGCGACGCGTCTTGGTGTGATCGGGCCCTTACTGTAACTGAGAGCACCAAGTCAAGTCATTGTATTAGCCCACTTTAGTTTTAGTTAGTTTAGTTGCAGCCAGGTATAAAAAAACACAATCCTTCATAAATATTAAACACAATAATGAAATATAAGCGAACGACAACAGACAGGACGCAGAAGCAACACTCCAATAAAGGATCACAAGGAGTCAAAGGAAGTTGCTCAGTGCAAAAAAGCAGCTTAATGCAACTACACTGTAAGGATGTGTGCAGTTTACAGACACACTGGATTAAAGGCAATATAAATGACCTCCGTGAAGTTGGCACCCCATATGATGACAATGTGAATACAAGTATTTTGATTCATTTGTACATCATCTGTAACCTGACATGCCAGAGTAATTGTCGTCACAAGTCCATCTGGAGAGCTGTATATTGAAACTGTTTGTGAACGGCTGTACTTTCAAAAAAAAGACTTGGCAGTTGATTGGGTGAATCATCTGGATCGTTTTCGCTGTCGGCACCATGGTCGGCACACCTAAACCATGTCCGTGTAGCTATAAACACGACGCTGATTGGAATAGTTTCAGTTGCTACTCGGACACAATCAAAATGATTACGATGCTTTCCAGACTGATTCTCACGGCAAAGATAAACTGAAGCTCAGATCAGGATGGTCTTCCGAGGCTACATTGTCTGTGCGCTCACAAAATGTTGTCCACACATCGTTTTAGAAAGATTTAACATTCTGTTTTATTTCAATGGTGTGACGTCCTTAGCCTAATAACATGTTTAACTTATCACATTCGTTTGTGCATTATCTGTGCATGTTTGTGCAAACATTTTGTGCATAATTATATTTAATAATAATTAATAATTAACGTTTTATTGAAGTTTGTTTAATGTAAACAGATGACTTCATCGTCCTCCCGTTTGTCTGGCGCTGGAATGGGCTGAATCTCATACGCTTATCATGCAAACTAAAACTTGATATTTCTCTAAAACGGTTTGAGTACAAATATTTATTTTTTATTTACATTGTTGTCATATGTGGTGCCGAGGTATATAAATAATGTTCCATGTCTAATGTGGTCTAGAGAGCCTGTAGGCAAGGAGACAAGGAGCTGAGCTCACCTCGGAGCTGGAAACACACTCCACGCAGTCACACCGAATCTGGTGAGGCCGGGGGATCGTTACCTGGGCAACGACAGCAATCATGTTACTTTGCGGTTCGGACCAACGACTGTGTACAACTATGCGGTAGGGTTTAAGAAAATATGCACCTGGGTATCACAATATAATGATCCTCTAGTCTAACGCACTGTATCAATCTTTTACTCAGCTGTGTGGGCTATTAAACGCAGTCTGTCACAGAGAGAGAGAGAGAGAGAGAGAGATGGAGAGAGAGAGAGAGAGAGAGAGAGACCTTGCGCTGGACCAGCAGCTTGATGATCTCATAGTTGTTGGTGTGAGCAGCCAGCATGATGGGCGTGATGTCTGGGGTGAACTCTGAGAACTGGCTGTCCATCATAAGAGAGGGCACCTGGGCGAGAGACACACAGAAAGGGAGAGAGAGAGAGCGAGAGAGAGAGAGAGAGAGAGAGAGAATTAGAACAACACATTTATTTAATCAAGCTGCACCACCAAAAGTAAATCATGTCATTCCTCCCGAAAAAAATGACGTGCTGAACTGAACAACACACTTTCATAACCACATTTTATTAAAGCGTTCTAGGTCATCCATCTTTGAATAAAAGGCATGGTCTAGTTCAACCCCAGTTCTGACCAAAGATGTAAAAAGAGGGACAGAGAGAGAGAGAGAGAGAGAGAGAGAGAGAGAGAGAGAGAGAGAGAGAGAGAGAGAGAGAGAGTTACATCAGTTATTGTTACATCATGCTAATAAAGTGATTTAATTTAATTGAGAGAGGAAGAGAGAGAGAGAGACACACAGAGAGATAGAATTAAGCTGTGATTCAAAATTCCACAATTATTTTCCTTCCACTGATCAAATCCTTTGCTCATTTACATATTCATTTCTGTCAGTCTGTCTTGTTGGTACTGACTCAGAGAGAGGGAGAGAGAGAGAGAGAGAGAGAGGTAGAAAGACATAGAGAGAGGACACAGAGCCATTCCTCTCCTGTCCAAATGAAAGACGTCCAAAATCTTCCCACGGTACTTTGCTTTGGCCAAGGGTTAGTTGCCATGGCAACGCGGAACCTCAGGCTGTCCAGGAAAGAGCATCCATCCATCCATCTATCTATCTGAGTAAATATTCTTATAAGGAAGACACTTGTAAACCATTAACCTTCATATTCTAGAGACAAACATGCGCGCGTACATGCACACGCACACACGCTCACACACACACACACACACATACACACACACACACAATGGGTGATGTAACATGTTAAACCCTATTGCAGTATAAATCCTATTTCACAGTGAGTGCCTAATTTTCTGGTCCTAATGTAAGCCTAGATGTGTCACACACACACACACACATGCGCGCGCGCACAGACACACGCACACGCACACACACGCACACACACACACACACACAGAGCTTACAATTAGCTTGCAATAGCGGACTACACCTTTAACATGAATCGCCTCATGAATCACTAGCCGCTAAAATGTACACTACATAATGCTAACATACACTATGTACAGAGGCTACATGGTACTAGCAGCTAACATGTATACAATGCAGAGGCTACATGCTATTAGCATCTAACATGAATACAATACAGAGGCTAAATGCTATTAGCAGCTAACAGGTATACAGAGGCTACATGCTACTAGCATCTAACATGTATACAATACAGAGGCTACATGCTATTAGCAGCTAACATGTATACAATGCAGAGGCTACATGCTACTAGCAGCTAACATGTATACAGAGGCTACATGCTACTAGCAGCTAACATGTATACAATACAGAGGCTACATGCTACTAGCATCTAACATGTATACAATGCAGAGGCTACATGCTACTAGCAGCTAACATGTATACAGAGGCTACATGCTACTAGCATCTAACATGTATACAAAACAGAGGCTACATGCTATTAGCAGCTAACATGCCTGCTTCTCCCCGCTGGGCCGGCGGTGCCGCAGCAGCAGCTCCACGGCGCCCACCACCTCCTTGCGTATGGCGTAGAGCAGGGCGTCGGCCGTGTGCACGCCGTGGTCCAGCAGCAGCTCCATCACCTCCAGGTTCTCGTTCTCGATGGCGATGAGCAGCGCCGAGCGGCCCAGCGGGTCCAGGCAGTTGACGTCCATGTTGTAGTAGACCTCTGCCTCACGCAGGGCCTGCTGCACACCTGCATAGTCGCCTGGAGGAAGGGTGGGGGAGGAGGGGGAGGGGCATGGGCATACTGAGTCTCAGACCTAAACAACAACCTTTATGCAATATGGCTACTACCACTTTCTGTTTACAGTTCAAGACACAAATCAAGTTTAAACACACTAACAATACTGTAGACAGACAGACAGGGAGACAGACAGGCAGACAGATAAGCAGACAGACAGACAGGTAGACAGACAGACAGGCAGACAGGCAGGGAGACAGACAGACAGGGAGACAGACAGGCAGACAGACAGACAGACAGACAGGCAGGGAGACAGACAGGCAGACAGACAGGCAGACAGACATACAGACAGACAGACAGACAGACAGGCAGGGAGACAGGCAGGGAGACAGACAAGCA